>VMBQ01005209.1:0-65185 GCA_007657795.1 Dreissena rostriformis
AGTTCCATGATAACCCTGGACAATGTACACCCGGGTAATACATACAAAGTTTGATTATTTATCCGCCCCGTTCTTTCAAGGCACACTGTTCTTTAAAGCAGTATATATCCGACGTGGAAACACAGGGAATACGGAGGGGGAGTGTCACGAAGCTGTTCGAAATCAGCATGAACTGCATTTTTAGCTCGGCTGTTTTCAAAGAAAACCCGAGGTATTGTCATAGCCAGCTCGTCCTTCCGCGTCGTCGTTCGAGAACTTTAACATTGGCCATAACTTTTGCAATATTGAAGATAGCAACTTGATATTTGGCATGCATGTGTATCTCATGGAGCTGCACATTTTGAGTGGTGAAAGGTCACGGTCAAAGGTCATTTTATTTTATTTTTAAACTTCACCCACAGCCGAGCATTGGCATCCGCTCTGCGGTTCTCTTGTGTGTGTTTGAGGTGTCGTCACTACGATACCACTGATGAGGACATGGATGTAGGTGAAGATGAAGTCAACAACGTACAACTGCGGATGCCTGATGCACCGATGGACATTGAACCCACACAGGCAACTCTGTTGTTGAACGAAGAGTCAGGAAGTGGTGATATTATGGACGTGGTGGCAACAGATCACGCCACGTTAATGTTTGACGTGAGTCTACCTGAGCGTTCCGTGGAGTCGAAGAAGAAGAGACGTTAGTGGACCAATTGAAAAGTTATCATCCTAATAATTAAAAAATAATTTTATTAATCAAACAAGTATTTGTTGTTTTATAACAATAATAATACCATTCTTATGTTTTACTTCTTACTATAACAATACATTATAATTTATCACTAGTCATACATGTATATATCACATAATTATTTGTTATTTTATTAAATTTATTGGATGGACCAATTAAAAAGTTATCATAATAATATAATAAATGTTTAAATTAAACACGTATTTGTTGTTTTATACAAATAATAAAACCATTCCTATGTTTTACTTCTTATTATAACAATACATTATAATGTTTCTCTATAGTCATATATATCTTATAATTTTGTGTTATTTTATTAAATTAAATGATTTTTTTCAGTGACCTCAACGATGAAACCGCCCATGATGTCGTAATAGATGGAACACCCTTCATACACCTACATACACAGTGGTGGACAGTGGTTTTAAGAAAGGTTCCCGGAAGCTAATCTCCAGCGAAGGCTATGCGTTCGTGGTGAAGAGAACCTTGGTCTCTGGTGTGAAGGAGTGGAGATGTAGTTTCCAAGGAAAGGGAACTAGTTGTCCTGCGGCCATAAAGCACATTAAATTGAAAACCGATTCTTTCTGTGCATTTGATGATGGTAACCATAGGTTTCGCAGAGATTTTAATATGCATGTCACTATTTCATTGTGTGCTATTTTAATATGTTTTTAAATGTGTGAAATTTCAGCCAAATGTGTGTCCCATTTTTGAAAAACCCATATCGCGGCTATAAGCGGCAATTTAACGAAAGTAAGCCCCATAAACATTCGTTCAATTGAACGTCATCAATAGATGACGTTCAATATATCACTCATTCCATTATTATCCCCCGCCAAAGGCGGAGGGATATTGTTTTGGCATTGTCCGTCCTTCCGTCCATCCTTCCGTCCGTCCGGCACTTTTGTGTCCGCAGCCATATCTTGGAAGTGCTTTGGCGGATTTCATTGACATTTGGTATGAGTATATATATGGATGAGAGGATGATGCACGCCAAATGGCATGGCACACCATCTGTTAATAACGGAGTTATGGCCCTTTGTATCTTGAAAAAATGCTTACTTCTGTGACAAAGCTCTAGTTTGGCGGGGGATGTCAATTCAACGAATTTGCTTGTTTTGTTGTGTTTTTGTACAGATGTTAATGGTAGTGTATAATTATCCATTTCTTTTTCAGATAGATGAACAGTACCTTAACGATGTGCTCAACGAACCTTTCTACAGGGGAATGGTCACGGTAAAGGACCGGAGGCACGTGATACTGGTAGTGAGGCAGCGATTCCCTGGGTACGATATTCAAGGGTGTACGTTCCACTGGTCAAAAGCGGGTTTCCTCAAGATACAGGAGATTGGCCTACAGGTAAATACCGGTATTAATATTGTTTAAAACTAATACAGGTTTTTATGCCCTCTTTTTTAAAAAAGGGGGTATATTGTTTTTGGGCTGTCTGTCATTCTGTCCCAAAACTTTAACCTTGCTCATAAAATGAAAACTCTTGGGTCTATGTTCTTTAAACTTCACATGTGGATGCATCTCATTGACATCTACAATCAAACATTGTTTGAGGTCACTAGATCAAAGGTCAAGATCACTGTGACTAACATTCGAAGTATAACCTTGTTTCTAAAATAGCTGCCATGCGGCTTCAAAGCACAGTAGGGGGCATGTTCGTTCATGCATTAGATAGAAAATTTAGCAGATGCAAGTAAATATTATACATCTTATTCAAAATTCATTATTCATTCATATATAACTAAAACATATCAGTTGAAAATAATGTTTTGATGTTAAATATTATATATGAGTATATATATTTTTCAGACGGCATACAATTAGAAAGATGACATATACCAGTTCCTACGCCAGGTCATGGCTTTGCCGTTTCTCCCACGGAACACATTCCCTCCCTGTTTGATGCCTTGGACGTCCTGTCATGGTATACATCTATAACACCTGGATAAATAGCAGCGTCTTCCAAGTTGAGTGTTGGTCAATCTTCGGAAAAAGCAACAATTGTAAGGGAAGACACAACCGTCTTAACACCAGGGTATCAACTCAAGAACAGGTGCCATGGACTTGTCCTCGAACTGTACACGGAGGCATCCGCCTCAAGCTGATGTCCGAAAGCAAAATGAAAGCCACCCGTTCCTTCTAGGGAAAGCTGTTTTCTCTGTGGGAGTGGTACATCCAGAGAGAGATCTCCGCCTCACGTCTTCTACCAGAGTGTGCCCACGCGTACGGACCAGCTGCTCAGCGCAGTGATGATGTTGTAGTGTAACTCGGAACCACAACACAATAACTCAAAATGACAACGCTGAGTTGTCTGTTTATGATACACATTCCCTTGCATATTAAATCTAAAAAGGTTGCAAATAGTTTTGGTGTTACAAATAAATGAACGTGTCTCATGGATATCATTATATTTTGTATATTTCAAACAACATGACGTTGCATTGATGTTGCTCTGATTATGTGTTACACTACAATGTATTAATGTTCATATTTGTTTTGTTCCAATTTTAACTATGTTAATAAGTAAGTGTATCTTTGTTGTTTTTTACCATGTATGTTTTTGTTTTGTATTTCAAAATAGAAAACTAAAACTTAAGTAAAATTCGATATGTTTGCCTTATATGTATGTTTCTACTTAATGTATCATGTATATATTAATTACTAAGGTTATTTAGTAAAAAACGAAGTTAGTATTGAAGCGTAAGTGCGGGTGACAATACAATGTATGTTGAAATATATTAATTTAACAATAAATGCATTTGATTTATTAAGAACTTGGGTAATTCTTAAAAACTTAATAAGTGCCAAAGCGTCTAACTGTGAGTGCCAAAGCGTCTAACTGTAAGTGCCTTAATATCCAATTTCAAGTGCCGAAGTGACTAAAGTCCGAACTCTCCAGGTTCCGAAGACCTAGTATTCGTGATACATGCGACGGACACACAGCTGGAGCTGCTGCCGAAGGTTGGTTGAATCGAATAATTCTGGATTCATTAATTATAATAAACATAACTTTGCAAATATGAACAATAACCGAAACATGCGTTTATATTGGGTTATTAAAAAAAGAGATTCCGGATGCTTCTCTTATTTTGGTCACCACAGCGTGTTCTTAACAAATCTCTGCCGCGTACAATGATACAATATGACACAATCTTATAAATCTAATTATCTTATCTAATAAAATAAAACAAATTGCTTAAACATTAAAGTAACCCAGCACTATGTTTGTAATTAGCGACGTGTTCAACACGACAATGGCCTTGATACCAGCTATTCTTGGATCCTGGCCAATGTCTCAATTACATTAAAAGAAGGATAGTGGCAGTCCGTTAAATAAACAAACGAACAAATACTTAGAAAAAAAAATGTTTTATTGAAACTACCGACAAACCCCAGGAGGAAACATTGCATGTCATTAGTTGATATAAAATACGCACGACTCTTGTAAAATCTTCAAGCGTAATTTTATTATACAGTCCAAACAGTTGCGAGTGCACTTTATAATACAATATTGTCATATGTTTTCACACATTGCATTTAAAAAAGTTACTTATGCGGGGAATGATTTGAGTTCACAAGCTTTCTTTCATTGCATTTTGTAACTTAATCGAGATACTTTTACAGATGTTAATCGAACAACATAAACTGAAATAACTTTGCAAATATGAACTATGACTCAAGCATATGACATGGATTGCATCAGGTAAACTACTTATATGAATAAAAATAAAATCATCCAACCAAATTATACATTTTACAGCTTAAGCTTGAAATAGGGATGTCACTGAACGGTGCAAACATGTAAACATTTTGAGGAAGTGTAAGAGGTTTAACTAGTAAAAAAAAAATCACTTGCCTACATGGACTTACAACACACAAATTAGTTTACAACCCATAATACGTATAACTATATTGAAACTATTAAAAGTAAAATTACTATTTCAAATAGTGATTTAATTTATAGGGTAGTAATTTAGTCTTATTTTTCCATCAAATATAACTTGTTCAACGAGTAAAGCATACTACTGAAATCGTACTTTTTAAAACACAACAGTTAAAGGTTCGATGTAAGCATTAAGATTACCAATACATACTTGTACAGCATGTGGTTTATGCACAGATACCTCTATAGAACAATGCGTAACGAATATCACAACTGCACAACACAAATTCTCATTGCCAAACAATTGCAAAACAAAAAAAGAACAATTAACAACATACAACGGGTAAACATATCACACTGACACAAAGGCACAGCCAATATCTAATCGTAAAACAATTGCAAAACAAAAAAGAACAAATAACAACACAGAACGGGTAAAAAATATCACACTGATGAAAAGGCAAAGCAACTAGCTGATTTTACGACAATTGCAAACAAAAAAGAACGATTAAAAACATAGAACGGGTAAATATATCACACTAATTAAAAGGCACAGCAAACTTTGCCTGTCCTTAATTAATTGCAATCAGAACATCTATTAACATAGAACGGGTAACCAATATATTGAGAAAAAGGTGCCACGAATGTCATTTTATCCAAATAAATTTGAAATATATATTTACATCACAACCCTGAAATTTGAATGAATCACGTAAAAGAGTTCTAGCTATTAAGTCACAGTTATTGAAATAATATAAATGATTCCGACAAAGTGTTTTACATTTAAAGAATACATAACACATCGAATGCATTCAATTTAGCATGACTTACAAGAATAACAATAATACAAATAACATCTGACTAAACGACTGATCCCTTCTAAAGATAAACGAGGACTCATCGTGATGTGATTGGATATTTGGTAGTATTATGCCGTTTATGCAAAACTGCGATCCTGGTTAACAAAAAGTAAGATTGTTTTGTTAACGATTGTGATAAAATACATGTATCGAGCAATTGCCACATGATCTAAAATGTCATGACTTACATAGTACAAATGTTATTTGAAAACCAGATTGAACTAGGTTCCTCTGCGTGTGAGACGGATGTTCTAACCACGCAACTGCATGTATTCACATTTTGTAACGTGTGTTATTTCGAACGTATTGTCTGTAACAAAATGGACTCCGGAATGGAGCTTGATTAGTACGTTCCCACACTATCTGGTTTTAAGCTCATCTATTTTTTGAAAACAAATTATGAGCTATTGTCATCACCTGAGCGTCGGCGTCTGCGTCCTGTTAAGTTTTGTGTTTAGGTCCACTTTTCTCATAAAGTATCAAAGCTATTGCATTCAAACTCGATTCATTTACTTACTATCATGAGGGGACTGTGCAGTCAAAGTTATGAAACTCTGACTGGCATTTTGACAGAATTATGGCCCTTTTTATACTTAGAAAATTGAAGATTTGGTTAAGTTTTGTGTTTAGGTCCACTTTATTCCTTAAGAATCAAAGCTATTGCTTTCATACTTGCATCACTTACTAACTATCATAAGGGGACTGTACAGGCAAAGTTATGTAACTCTGACTGGCATTTTGACATAATTATGGCCCCTTTTATAATTAGAAAATTGAAAATTTGGTTAAGTTATGTGTTTTGGTCCACTTTATTCCTAAAATATCATAGCAATTGATTTCAGACTTGGAACACTTGCTAACTATCATAAGGGGACTGTGCAGTCAAAGTTATGCAACACTGTTATGCAACACTGACTGGCATTTTGACAGAATTATGGCCCTTTTTGACTTAGTAACTTTGAATATTTGGTAAAATTTTGTGTTTAGATCCACTTTAATTCTAAAGTATCAAGGCTATTGCTTTCAAACTTCAAATACTTTCTTACTATTATGAGGGACTGTACCTGGCAAGTTGAATTTTACCTTGACCTCTGAATGACCTTGACTGTCAGGGTCAAAGTATTATATTTTGCTTAAATTACCATAACTTCTTTATTTATGATCAGATTTTATTCATACTTTGATAAAACAACACTTACCTGACATACCACTATACCCCCCACTCAACCCCCACCCCATATTTTTTTTGAAACATGCTTAAAAAATATTTATTTTTATGCCCCCTTTTAAAAAAATGGGGTATATTGTTTTTGGCCTATATGTCTGTCATTCTGTCTGTCTGTCCAAAACTTTAATAAATATTAAAGTTTTGTTATAACTTTTGCAATATTGAAGATAGCAACTTCATATTTGGCATACATGTGTATCTCATGGAGCTGCACATTTTGAGTGATGAAAGGTCAAGGTCAAGGTCATCCTTCAAGGTCAAAGGTAAAAAAAAATCAAAGCGGCGCATAAGGGGGCATTGTGTTTCTGACAAACACATCTCTTGTTTTTATTTTATTTTTGAAAGACTGTCTAATCATCCCACCCAAGAATCCCCCCCCCCCCCCAAAAAAAAAAAAAAAAAAAAAAATTTTTTTTTTNAGTATCATAGCTATTGCTTTCAGACTTGGAACACTTGCTAACTATCATAAGGGGACTGTGCAGTCAAAGTTATGCAACACTGTTATGCAACACTGACTGGCATTTTGACAGAATTATGGCCCTTTTTGACTTAGTAACTTTGAATATTTGGTAAAATTTTGTGTTTAGATCCACTTTAATTCTAAAGTATCAAGGCTATTGCTTTCAAACTTCAAATACTTTCTTACTATTATGAGGGACTGTACCTGGCAAGTTGAATTTTACCTTGACCTTTGAATGACCTTGACTGTCAGGGTCAAAGTATTATATTTTGCTTAAATTACCATAACTTCTTTATTTATGATCAGATTTTATTCATACTTTGATAAAACAACACTTACCTGACATACCACTATACCCCCCACTCAACCCCCACCCCATATTTTTTTTGAAACATGCTTAAAAAATATTTATTTTATGCCCCCTTTTAAAAAAATGGGGTATATTGTTTTTGGCCTATCTGTCTGTCATTCTGTCTGTCTGTCCAAAACTTAAATAAATATTAAAGTTTTGTTATAACTTTTGCAATATTGAAGATAGCAACTTCATATTTGGCATACATGTGTATCTCATGGAGCTGCACATTTTTAGTGATGAAAGGTCAAGGTCATCTTCAAGGTCAAAGGTAAAAAAAAAAATCAAAGCGGCGCATTAGGGGGCATTGTGTTTCTGACAAACACATCTCTTGTTCTAATTTTATTTCTGCTAACATTTCCATAACTTCTTTATTTATAATCAGATTTGATTCATACTTTGACAAATAGATGAGCGATCTGCACCCGCTAGGCGGTGCTCTTGTTATATATTTAAAACAATTTGTTTTTAATTTTTGTTATGTTTCGTTTTCTGTGACGAAGCGTCCTTGAATATCTTAACATCTACAAAGATATCTGAGAGACCTATTTATCCGATAAAAATACATAAAATCTTGGTTCCATGACATTTAGTTGATGATAAAACAATTCCTGGAGGGTCAACTAAAACGCAGTAAGTAGAAAGAACAACGCACTAAGCAAGCACACTGAAAGTTCATTATTCGCAGCTGTGTCGGATACAAACGAAGGCGATGATGTACTGCCACCTTGTTGTCTGGGGGCTGTATCCGTTCGTTTCGAACCACCGTTATCAGGGACAACATAAACGGTGAAATAGCCGTGCTCTGTTTCCTCCACTCCCAGCCAGTTGTTCCAGTTGATGGGACACCAAAACGAAGTACAGTAGTCGATATAACGCCTGTCCGTATCCGCCACAATAGCCTGGGATTCTGAAGAATAGTCACCAGTTGAGAATATCCGATAGCCGCATGTAATAAAATGTAGCAAATAGTGACATAGAGAATAGTATGCGAGTGTTGGATAAAGATCAAGTTTATCTTTCGAGGCAAGCCTCGCTACCATGGTTCGAGCCGACCATGATAAACTTTATCTTGATCCAAAACTTACATAATATTCTTCTTATCCTATTATGTCTTCCATGTTTTACATTAATAATTTTCAAATATCGCATTTTTAGACGATTTTGTTCTTCCGCAGTTGACAAACGCAGATTCTCCAATTTTTGGAAAAACCCACAAATGATCTAAAAATAACACGCGACAGGCATTCTATACATAGATGGTAACGTCACTACGTTATTGTCAGACGGGTGTGTTCACAATGCGCGACAGGTTTATTCAAGTTTCCATTGAATATTTGTTTCCAAAAGTCAATTCAACCTACAATTATTGATATAAAACCACTAGATTGGTGACGACAGCCCCGATAATCAACCCGTATTCTTTAAACGGAGATTATTTTTTTTGAAAAACTGATTAAAAAACTATATTACAAATTTGTTTAGACTGGAAAACACATATACGGATTAAATAATCATCTTTTAATTTCTAGCTATTTTGTCAAGTTATGAATTAGAACAACAATCAAAGTTTTAATATATCAAGACAAGTGAATTGATGCGAAAGCGATAGAATTTCCTATCCGAATGTAACATTTCAATAGAATATTAGTTTCATATCTATTATCACATGACTCATTACATGTTGATAAGTGCTAACGTTTATAAATATAGTTTACAAGCAAAGTTATACTTTAAAATTAATTATATGAAAACATTTACCTGGATCAATTACTTTTGAAGGCTGGTATTTCGCCCCGTTGAAGTAGACGATAATAGCACTGTGTTTAACCTTTTTCTCAGTCATAGCTGCTTTTACTTTAGTCGCAATTTGATCCGCATCGTCACCCCCAGTTGTTATTCCTTTGTCGACAATTTGGGACAGAGTCGTGGCTGTGAATCCTGGCACGTAATCCTCAGTTCTTCTGTAAGTTACAATTTTAGTTTTATCGCTTCCTTTTTTTATCAAGAATGTTTTTTCATCGACCTGGTAGTAACCAAATACGTCTGGAATTCCATTATCAATGAGGAAAATATCGTTCCACGGCCATTGATAGCGCTGTTCATTGTTGTTGTGAAGTACTGGGAGGTCCCCAGCGCTCATCAAATCTTCTAAAGCCATATCTCGTTNCCTTGAGGGATTAAATCCTGAATTCAGGAATAATCCTGAAAATTGACACCTCTGTATATATTGGTTGACAATGGTATAAATTGGTTGATTATGGTACATATTGGTTGACAATGGTACATAATGGTTGCCAATGGTATATATTGGTTGACAATGGTATATATTGGTTGCCAATGGTATATATTGGTTGACAATGGTATATATTGGTTGACAATGGTATATATTGGTTGACTATGGTATATATTGGTTGACAATCGTACTTACGTTCATATCAATGCCAGACACCTCGTACCCTGGGTTGTGTGGCAGCAACACGTGATGTTTCTCCTTGAATATCTCCACCAACACGTCCAGGTTCTTGCGAAGGAAGTTCTAGAAATGTAACCAAGGACATTTTTGGTTTACATAATAATGACTTTTTTTTTATAGTTAAACTATGAAAAGATATTTGTGTTAGTTATCAGGAAAATAAAAAATTATATTTCTTGGTTAAGGGAAAACATTAATATTTTCTCAGTAATTTCTTGCATGTTATCATCAACCTCAAGGAGTAATGATCCTGATTGTCATGTTTTTTGGCTGTTTTGATCTTATTAAATTCCAAATGTTTCTAAAAATAGCATGTTACATGCGATGTAGGCGGCTTCAAACTTATTAAATAAGCCACAAGATGGACGCAAATGTGTTTACGCAAGCCAGTCAAGATAAACAAGGAACATGGCAATGCCACATAACCAGATTTTCACTACATTTCTAGTTGTTTACCTTGATTTAAACAATTGTGCAATCCCAAGTTTGATTTGTATGTAGTTGTTTACCTTGATTTAAACAATTGTGCAATCCCAAGTTTGATTNCACTATATATTTAGATGATATAAATTATGCAGTTAATTCACAATCTAGTAAAGGCTAAAAAGTGCAATGTTTTCAGCTGTTTAACACACCTTAATCCCGACTTAAGTTAGACGCTTGTCTGTTGCCAGTAGACAAGTGTCAGGCCATATCAGGCTTAGTTACAAGGACACATGTTTATCGTGGAATCCCTGAATCTATTTTCCGGATTTCAGGTGGCATTGGGTTTTACCAATACATTGGGTTTTACCAATACATGCATATTGTCTTCTGTTATGTCTTTTATATATTAATGCCACGAGTTATATAATAGAGCAGAACACATAATGCAGTGTTGTTCCTGTTAATTTCATGAATGCTGCGTACATTAATGTACTGGTTTACAATGCATGCTGGGTAGTAATATTTGACGCTCTCATACTGTAATTTCACACAGGATAGGTAAAAATAACATAAAAAAAGAAAAAAAAATGTATTTTGTGTTCATAAACTGTTCTTTGTAATTTACATCCCATAACAAACGATGAACAACAATGAATTGATAAATAAGTCAATCAAGCTTTTCTTATGATAATTGTTGCCAGGTCTCATAACACGTTCGATACATGTTGGTCTCACACGATTCATTTATGTTAAAAATAGTTTTATGATCCGATGTCATTGGTATCCCAGTGCTTTCATTTTTTGAAAATGTGTATCAAATACGCAGTTGTATTTTACTGGTACTATTGATTTAAACGAACACTCATTTTCGTTTACTGATAATGCTTAAGGTACTTTCCAATGTTTGCTCTTCGATCGTTTATTGTTACGCTATCCAATACTGATTTACAAAGGACAAAATCTTATATAAACCGTTATCTCCTGCTATTGTACAATACTTGTTCTATGTTTTGCTTTAATGTTATTTTGAACTTATTGGCAAATACCACTAGGACATATTTGTTTGCGCTTTATTTAGCCCTCTTTAAGGCTTACACCGCATCCGTTTCCAACTGCCACATAGGCCATCTTGATTTCCTGGTTAACGAAAGCAACCAAACCTTCCTTTGTGATATAAAGCGCTATGCACTTGGAGACTTTTCTTACGTAACACTTTTCAAACTTAAATATCTGCGTTATGAGTAAACAATTTGATATAAAATTGTACATGTGATCATTTGACTTTAACGTGGAGTAGGTATGGTTTCTTGTTTTAATACGTGGAAATGGTGAAACGCGATATGATTTTATTTTAGTTTTAGGTGGGTTCTTTAACCAGGAAAACATTAAATTAGTTTAAAAAGAAACATCGGGAAAGCGGTCAACGACAACGAGCGAGGCCTGGTACATGTATATTAATGCGCATGGGGGTTAGAGGGTTAGGGTAAGGGGTCGGGTTAGGGTTAGGGTTAGCCTTAACCTTAAACCTAACCCAAACCCGACCCCTAACCCATGGTTATCTCCCCTATACCAGGCCTCGTACGTTGCCGTTGTCCGCTTCCCGAAAAATGTGGCTTGCATGCATATTCAGGAGCGCAACCGCGAAATAAGCATGTTGCTGGCTACCTACCTCACGTGCTTGGCGACTTTTCTAACGCAGCACTTTTCAATTTTGTATATCTCACTTATGCGTAAAGATTTTGATTTAAAATTGCACATGTGATCATTTGACAACATTATGTGCAAGCTTACGGTAAAATCGTTCATCCGTGACGATCGGACGCTTGAGCACGTGTGGTATGTAGCCTGCAGCTTGCCAAATTGCGCGGTTATCATCCTGAATATTCATACGAGCCATTTTGTTTTTTTATCCTCACGCTTTAAAAGCGTGGAGTTATTGTATTGATCTCCGCTGTCTATACGTCCGTCCGTCCTGGCCACTATCTCCTCCTACACTATTAGCATTAGAACCTTGAAACTTACACACATGGTAGCTATGAGCAACAGTACGACGGTGCACTATTTGGAATTTTGATCTGACCCCTGGGTCAAAAGTTATGGGGGGCGGGGCAGTTTTCCTTATATGGCTATACTAAAACCTGTCCATTATCTCCTCCTACACTATTAGCACTAGGACCTTGAAACTTACACACATGGTAGTAGCTATGAGCATATGTGCGACTGTGCACTATTTGGAATTTGATCCCCCGTACCCCTAAGTTATGTTTCGTAAACAATTGTTTTCTTTCGTACCAAATTTTTTTTCCTACCCAAAGTTTGTTTCCTTCTCAAATTTTGTTTCGTACCCACATTTTTTTAGGACCCAAATTTATTTTCGTACCCAATTGTTTTTCGTACCAATTTGTGTTTTCGTACCCAAATATTTTGACCAAAAATTTCGACCATCCATGTCCACATTACCCACCCCGGGGCCCCACCAACATCGGCCTTGCCCGCCAAAAATTGCCTTTTAATATAACATCTATTCGGATTGGGGAAACGAGTCGGCATCTGCCGCGCAAGCTCTAGTTTTAAATTAATTTTATGTTTTCCTGGTGTACGAACCAGCCTTAAATAAGGAAAATAAAAAAAGTGGAATTATATAGCGTTTCACCATTTCCACGTGCAAAACATGAAACCATTTCTACCACACGTTCTAAAGCGTACGATGAACGGATGACTGATTGTATCGTGAAGCTTGCAAAGAATGTAGTAAAATGATCACATATACACTTTTAAATCAAAATCTTTACTCATAACTGAGCCATTTAGGTTTGAAAAGTGTTGCGTAAAAAAAGTCTCCAAGTGTAAACGCTTTGAACAAATTAGTTTTTTCTTCGTCGGAAAATTATATCTAGCCATCTTATTGCTGTTTTTGCTAATTACAATTCAAAAGGTTTAATCCCTGTATTTTATTCTGAAAATAAACATTACCGACTGGAAAACTGATGTATGAAAATACTTTATTGTTGCTTATTATGGAATATAAACACAAGAGACTTGCCCTTATACAATCCGCTGTGTTTAAGTGACACACTTTCGATGCTTTTGTTTAGAATTTAATAGCATTTTTCTTCATTTCGTCGGTGTATGATCTGTCGGGACATGTATGCATATTTTGCATAAACACCGACGCCTTTTATGCAAATAGTATGGTAGTTTCAGTGTATACACCGTTGATATACAGAATAAGAAAACTGGCAACGCTTTGAAACTACATTTTCAACGCTTTATTTTACCTTTTTTTTAAATAATTGTGTTATCCCAAGCCTGTTGTTCGTGTAAGGAACTTACGCACGCAATTTTAGAATACATGTAATTCCACCATCAAAACTAAAATTATTTAGCGGCGAACCATGGTTTCTTTTATAGTTTTCAGTAACAGTGACCTTTTCCATGTTCCCACTGGCCGCAAATGGAATCCAAAGTTATACCTTCACTTAAACGACAAACAAAACATTTCAGAACAATGTCCCCATTACAACTCAATTTATTGAGTCGAAACAGTTTTCTTAAGTTTTAGAAAAGTGAAAAGAATATGATCTTGACCGAAATTGCACTAAACGCGATTCCGAGATATGTCTGCTTGCGGATACCCACAAATCAAATTTAAGTGCAATGCCTCCATAAAATCTAAAGTTATTAAGCGGAAACAGTGACTTG
The DNA here is from genome assembly GCA_007657795.1 of Dreissena rostriformis. Taxonomy (NCBI): domain Eukaryota; kingdom Metazoa; phylum Mollusca; class Bivalvia; order Myida; family Dreissenidae; genus Dreissena; species Dreissena rostriformis. Next base: position 14,133 of record VMBQ01005209.1, read on the forward strand.
GACTTTGACATCACGTGCCCGAAATGCAATCCCTAGTACCTCGTTATAAGATCAAGTAATTCAGCGGAAATTATTTTTGTATTTTTAGTAAAGTTGCCCTTGATTCGACTGGTAGCTTATATAATCCCATTATAGGTCGCCATGAAGCTTGCTATATTCAAAGTTTCATTAAGATTGGTCAAATCAAACTAAGTTTATGGACCGGAAGTCACATATTTGGCAACGCCATCCCTCCTGTCCACCAATCTAATAACACGGATTTTCAACTTCGTCGAAAACATAGTTAAAAAAACTTATTAATTCTTACAATCACACCTCACAAATGGGTTAAATCTGTAATGTCAACATTCTTAAAGTTCACAGCGGTCTTCTTTCTGTTTGAGTACTTATCGCGTATCGCTTTCGCCTTCATCGAACGGCATATACACCTTATTTATGGAAGGGTTTTTCCGCCACCCATTCATGTTGCAAAATGACAATTACATATTGCTTAANAAATTGTCATTTAGCAAAATGAAATTGTAATTTTGCAACATGAATGGGGGGCGGATAAACCCTTCCATACTTATTGACGTTCGCGTATATTTTGGAGTAAACTTGCATACGAAGTGGGTTCATCGGTATATTTAAAGCAGGACACGTGTGTATAGTATCCGATCAATATGCAGCTTAAACGTAAACGTTCACAAAGATTTGACCTGATTTTGTCTATTTTAGCTAACACAAGTCATATCTATATCATTCAACTTTAAACTGGATATATCTGTTTTGAAAAGATAAATGCGAATAGTTTGGTTTTATAATATACATGTTGACATGTGTCCATTGGATACGTTAAAACTATTGTTTATGCATTTATGCTTAACAGTGCACTCACATCGATAGCTTCAAATTACTGTTGTCAGTGTGTTTTTTTATCTATTTGTAAACGATCAGAAGGGTTCCTACAGATTCATGATATAACATGAAAACAGGAATACCAACCAAGACCGATCCGTCAATTCATAGTTTTCTTAATGGCTAAACGTAATGTAAAATAAGCATAAATTCAATATCAAATAATGTGTGATCATTATAAGGACATGAATATAAAATGGATAAAGCCTCTTACAATGCGAATAACATTATTGTAATATAACTTAATTGATTATGTCGTAAAGACGAGCAGATATACGTTACATAGTTGTTGTTTAATTGAAACGTACCATACATTTTTATTATTAAATACGCAGGTGTATTAATAACGTTCTTTTACATTCACATCGAGGTTCAATTCAATAAAATCTTGCTGTGGAAGTATTTGAAGTGCTAGATGCGCTGTTAACCCTTTTAAGTTCGCACGTACGTGCCTTCACGTGTGAGCATGAAGCCGTGTACGCGAGAAGGCGTGCACTCGGATACATGAACAAATATTGAGCGTTTAAAACCTGTATGTTTATTAAATGTATATACATTTAAGACCATTAAATATTTTCTGATCCGCTTGATAGCTGACTCTCCACTAAAAGTATCCTGATGAATGAAAAGCGATTTTACTTTTGAAACGGAACTTTAAATTTGTCGAAATGCCAATTCACTGAGCTTAAACAGTTGTCAAACATTTGTCGTTATTAGACAATACAATTATACCTAAAAGTAAAAGAAATGTTTGAAAATACAAGCTCTATATTTGAAACTATTCGATTCCTGGTTTTGTATATCTATTGAATCAATTTATCGAGCTGTCTTTAACAGTATGATATGTGGTTGTTTTGAAACAAAAAAACACAACATATATGTTGTCTATATGCAGAACACACTTCGCCACGTACCGTTAGCATGTATTTCTTTTAAATGTATACTATAAAATGTAACACGAGATGTTTGTTAAACACGTATAAACACGTAAACTTGAAGCAGAGTCGTCCATGTGACCTTGACATTTGATCTCTTTATTAGAAAATCATTAGGGGCAATCCTTCGTTAGATGCTAATTAATGTAATCTCAAACACTCTTAAGATATTGTGTGAAGGCGATGTTCATGCTACACGCTGATAAGACCTTGATCTCTTACCAGTTGACATTAGAGGCATCTTTCTTCCTCCAAAGTAACCAGCATAGCAATTGACCTATTCATATGTCAAACGGTTGTCTACATATTGTTCAGGAACCAATTTCACCAAACAAGAACATATGACATTGACCTTTGACTTGATGAACTCAAATTTTTTAGGCGTCTTCCTTTCCACCAAAGTTATCATTACCACTGTTTTTGCTTTATTGAAAGTTAAAGCGTTCTCAATATATTATGAGGAATATATGTTTTCAATAAATACGCAGTGAGGTCATCCATAAATGAACACTCGTCACTTGGCCATATTATCCAATCAGAATACAGTGCATGTACTTTGATCTATATACAACGTCATACAGATTCACACAGGTGGATGGCCTATTGGCACACTATAACTGAAACTAGAAGAGACGAACGAGTCTCTGCGTTTTCTGCATATCAACGTGAAACTTTATATAGACATTTTTTAAGCTATGCAAAAGTGCAATGCTTAATATTCTTGTAAGTTGCAATTTAAGTTGCAGACGTGTATGTCCTTTAACTTAAGCAATACTATTTAAGAATCTTAACATCGTTGTTTATGTTAACTTTGAGTCTCGAACTTGTCTTTCAGTTTTCTGCTTAGCATTTTACATATAACACCTTATAGATATGTTGTTTATTCTATGTAGATTGGCAAGACGTTATTTTCGTGTGTGGCGCGATATTTTGTGCACAGTGATATGGGCTTGAACTTAGGCAAATGTCTTATACTTAAAACAAATAATTCATCATTATATTTCTACTTTATCCTCGCGAACAGTTACATGATTATCCAAACGAAACTTTATATGAATGTTTTTGTCCTTTAACGCTGTTAGTTGGTTCAATAAATTAACACGAACCTTTTTTCGTCGTGTGTAATCAATAAGAAACAGTGAACACCAAAATGTTGAAATCAATTTTACAAATACTCAACTTTTACACCTGCTATTGCCGGGGTATTTATAATCTTCATTGTCTGTTATTCCACTTGAATATTGTGCGTTCTGACAAACATATTGAACTTAAGAATATAAAAACATGGTTTACAAAACCATAACATTTATTTACATTTACCACAATTTTACAAATTATTGCAGGACTTCTGATGAATATTTAAACGTCGCAAAGCAAGAAGCAACCATGTCGTTGCATTCGTTCAAAATATATGTTTCTACACTAAAGTGCATATAATAAAACTTTCATGAAACGATTTTTTATCAGTCCTCTAGGTTATAGAATAGTCAGATTCATTAAACTCACATGTAGCGTAGAAAGGTTGAAGGTGTTTCGTTCTAAACCAATTTTCAGAAATAAAATGACAATCAGGAAGTGATTACCTTCTTATGAAACGTTCCAATTTGACACCTCAACCCCTCGACAAAAGATCCATTGAGCCGCATAATCGGATTTATTTTTGAATGAAAATTGGGAATTTAATCTGGATGACGTTACAACTGCCACAATAGCGCTTTCTCTTACAAGGCAATACATATAAATACACAGAGAGGAATCGGGCTGGTATATATTTCACTCGATTTAATGTCAAAATAGTTCTCCAAAGCAGTTCGCAAAGGTTCGTGACTATTTCCTTTTTTACTCGTATTTTATCTGTTCAATTAATTTTTGTCATAGGTATATGGCACCATCTATCTATCTATCTATCTATCTATTTATCTATATATCCATCTATCTATCTATGTATCCATGTATCTATCTACATGTATCTATGTATCTATCTTTCTATCTATCTATCTATCTATCTATGTATGTATGTATGTATCTATCTATCTATATCTCTCTCTCTATATATATATATATAAACCGTGATAGTGTCATTTATTTTAATTTGTGCTTCGAGTGTTTGATTTAAAATGTCGCGTTTAAAAAAGTCGCACTTTTAGGAATAAAAATAGTCTTAGCTAAACACCCGTCATAAAACCGAATGTGCACATTTCGAATGTGCACATTTTTTCTTTTCATATCATCTAAAATATTAAGTAATATTTTGTTTAAATATATATTGTATATAATACAAATATTCTGCTTGTGTATTTATTTTTTTATTCTAATAAACGTAATTGTAGCAAGTGACATAAATGCAATCTGAAGCAAATAATGAGTATTTCTTGAAGAATGGTTTCAATTTGAAAATTATGAGAAACAACGCATCAAAAGGTGTCGTAAAATGATCTGAATAAATAACATGACACTAACTAATTTGCGCGCACTTGCATGTATAAATAAATGATCTCACATAATTTATTTATTCCTTTTTATATATTTGATGTTTTAATGATTGATACATGGATTACGAGCGTTACAAATAACTGAGAGCAGAACATTTAAAAATTAACAGACTTTCGAGTGTAAGAACCCCGTTCAAGTGACTAATTGCGCTTATCGATATAATATGTGTCTATCTAATTTCTTTGAGCTCACAATATGTGGTTTACCAGCGTTACGAATGCCTTATTCTCAAATAAAAGATTTTTTCGGCTGATGTATTTGTTCTAATGTTAAAACTAGGCGGAAGCCCGAGTATACATTAGACTTCCTGGTTTTAATTAAATTCCCTGTACACCTCAGACTTTTTTTTCAATTCCGCGTATACCTCATACTTCCTAATTTAATTAAATTTCGCGTATACCCCAGACTTCCTGGTTTAATAAAATTCCGCGTAAACCGAGTGTTTGCTCAGACTTACTGGTTTAAATGAAATTCCGCGTATACCTCAGACTTCCTGGTTTAATAAATTCCGCGTATACCTCAGACTTCCTGGCTTAATACAATTTCGATATACCTCGTTCTTTCTGGTTTCGTTAGATTCCGAGTATACCTCATACTTTCTGGTTTCGTTAAATTCCGAGTATACCTCAGACTTTCTGGTTTCGTTAAATTCCGAGTATGCCTCATACTTTCTGGTTTCGTTAAATTCCGAGTATGCCTCATACATTCCGGTATCGTTAAATTTTGAGTATACCTCATACATGAACAGAGATTCGACAGGTTTCATGCATGATATTCTAATCATATTGGATTCTCATGATTGCATCGATGTTCAAAATAGTAGTATTTCAGTTTCAATGTCTTTGATATTCCTACGATTGCATTTGTTTTTAAATATAAAAACAATGCACAGTTTTTGTCACCGGTATTGTATTACGATACTGTATTTAAGGTAAAACAAGTAGACACATATCTGGGATTCGGCGTCTGTAAAATTGTAATGCACATAAAGTTGTCGAACATAAAAGTATAACAGTTAACTAAAACAAACTTGATAAAGTGTAACGCCTCTTACACACTAGAACCATTATATAATGCTACATGTTTTATTAGATACTTACAACGTATATGTTTTATTTCCCCAAAAATAAATCGATATAATCAGACCATCTATGTAAAACTTAATTTAATTATTATACATATTGCATGGTCAAAATGAATCACGATAAAATACGTATATGTAATCAGTCTTTTATCTGTATATTTATAAATAATACATTGACTAAAACCGTTTTTGTCATTTTAAAAATGTAAACCATATAATATTGTTTATCCAATCAATAACTTGAAATGTCAAGCTCAGCGAAGATATATTCAAACATGACATACAGTTATATATTTAATATGTTTATATTAAACAGTACATATATTTTTAGAAAATTGTTGCAATTCTGCATTTGCATATGATTAATCATATATCATATAATCCCAAATAATAATAATATAGTCCAACAACAACCACTACGATAAGGGCAGTGTCGTGGATAGTAAGTTTTTAAAAACATTCATAAAGTATTGGTGTACCTTTATCCAAAGTCTTGTAAAATCAGTTGTTTTTCCAGTATTGCTACACTGTAATGTTATCTGATACATATTAATGTACTTTTAATGAGAAGTACTATCGCTCAAAATGTAAATAATTTATGCTTATTTAAATTGTTACTTGAATAAAATACATCAATACTAAAAATTGCTTCTTGTTAATTTAGTATTGTTATCAAATGTCACGTTTGGATATACTTTACTTCTATTTGTCGTTTACAAACTCCCGCGTGTTCACTACGCATTTAAATCTGATTAGTGTTAATACAATTTCAGAAATAATGTGTTTCCACAAGTAAATAACAATCACAATAAATCGTGCAATTATTTGTAGTAAGTAGCACATTATTGTCCCCTACCGGTTTCGCCGGAGGGGACTCATGGTTTGCGCTCTGTCCGTCCGTCCGTCAGTCTGTCTGTCACACTTTTTTGGATCCTGCCATAACTTGAAAGTCCTTCATATTTTTTTCATGAAACATGGATAGATGGCAATATGGAGATCATGCACGTCATTTTATTTAGTTCCTACGTCAAGAATTTTGTTTGATATGGCAACAAATACTAAAAAACAAAAAATGACAATGGTGGAGCCGGTAGGAGCTTGTTTTAATTAGCATCTTATATGGAAATATCTAGGCTTAATACATTTTTTGCAATAGAAGGTTTTTATACACGTATATTAGTATCCTTGTTTGAATTTCAGTACATAGCAGCCGACTGTACGACTTTATTGCTTACAGAAATTGTTTTCAGAAAGTTCATATCTTTTTCTTTTATGCTGCTCTACGAATGATTATTTTATAGTTTGAATAAAAAAGATTGATTTGTGAAAATATGATACCAGTTCATATAGCAAAACGAAAGTTTTCTTAGAGCAAAGGCTTTTAAAACCGTGGAAGTAATAAATGGTTCTTATAACAAGGTATATTCCCATAATTGTTCCCATATGTATGGTTCGATGTGCCAAACCATTTATCACGTTCAATGCTTATTTTATCAGAATTTTGAAATAGAAATTTCTTGTTGGCAAAAGCGCTCATTTGTATATTCATGGATGACAAAACATGTCAATTACGATGCAATTATTTTTGCTAATTCTGTGTGTTTTGCATTACAGATGCCTGCACTCGGTTTAATCACGAGAATGTTTGTTCTATCTCTGGTAGCCATAGGTAAGAAATTAACTTTATACTTGAAATGAAATAAACATGTAAGGTCACCTTATCGAATTAACACTATAAGTAGTGTTAGTGTAGTTGATGTGTTTTATAACAAAATCTTTTTGTTTTAAAGGTATTTGTGGTTTTCCAGTCGAAAATCAGCGGGTTTACTCAACGAGTACCGCTGCTCCTAGGTAAGACTTTGTATTGGCTAGTATGATATTGTGCTTGTTATCTTTTATATATCGTTATTACTGAAAATTGAAAATAAAAAATGAAAACTTTATGAATTAATTAATCGCTAAGATAATGTATTGTACTTCTTCTGTTTCAGCGTAGTAGGACCGGTCGTTGGAGGATCTGTTGGGGGCTGCTGTGGGTTTGGGTGCATCTGCGGTATCATTTATTTTTGTTTAAAGAAGAAATAGAAAGAGCGCACAGCCATCATTCTCAACAATCTGGATAGAGGACTAGTAACTTAACATTACAAGAAGCATATTGAATACTGTTTTCCGGAATCCTCTTTACTAGAGATTTATTTTCATAATTTATTGAAAACTTACAACTAAAACGGATGGAACTTGATTTTAAGACAACAATTTCGATATTAATTAATATGAAAATATTTGTTGTTATGTTTTATGGGACATTGTCACATTGTCACACTCTTTACATTCTAGATAGAGGACAAGTAACTAAACATTACAAGAAACAGACTGATGACTTTTACCGCCAACCTCTACACTTTTTTATTTTCATAATGCATTCAAAACCTACACCTAAAATGGATGGAACGTGATCTTAAGACCAGAGTCTCGATATAAATTCAATATGAAAATATTTGTTGTTATGTTTTATGGGACATTGTATCGGGAGGGGGGGGGTCAGTATCCTATTCACACAACTCTACTTGAAATTATGAAATTTTGTCGCGCATTACCCGACACATATATTTGCCAGATTCGAAAAGATTTACAAATATATGAACCTTAGTATGTGAAATTTCGCACCTGCATATTTTTGTTTATATCTGAACACTAACTCAATATGATGTTTAAGTGCGAAATAGCCTATATATCGTTAAAAGGCAACCAACTACAGTTGAGCCAAACAATCTACATGTATCCTATTATTCCGGGATTTTATTGCAAACAAACAACCCGTTTTCTTTCGCTCTTAGTGCTCATAGAAATATTTTTTTATTAATATTCAATATATTTATCGACTTTTTCCGAAAAACAAAATCTCAGTATGATATTCGGATATAATATTTCTACAACTATCAAAACGATTAACCGCACTAGTAAACTAATACAAAACACTTGTCTCGTGGTCGACGCTGTGTATACAACATATGCCATAAAAGATATGTATCAGGAGAACTGCTGATTTAAATGACACTCAGACGTGACACCGTGTGCCCGACCCGTGAATAAGACAACAAATAGCAGATAACCTACATAGACGATTAATTGTATACCAATAACAATACTTATTAATTTGTTCATTCTGAAGGTTTGCTTCGGTAGACAACTTACTTAATTTAGAAGAGATTCATTAACATCATATGTCGCATGTTTAAGAAAGGCAGACAACATATTGTTTATTGTTGTATCTGACTTTATGCTGAAACGTGTCATCGTCAGAGCTTTGGGTATTAAGTATGGCTCAGACAATAAATTCAAAGCACAATAAAATAGTATATATTTTTCTTTAAGCTACCTTGCTTTATGATTCGCTATTAAAAACATGATTGGTTTGAAACAGTAAATAAAGTAAAATCAAATGGTATAATCCTATGACCTCGAGCACTGTATATAAAAACCTATGACCTCAAGTCTATATATTGAAACCTATGACCTCGGGTCCATACATTTTAACCTATTACCTTTGTTATATTTATTGAAACCTATGACCTCGGGTCCATATTTTGAAACCTATGACCTCGGTTCTATATATTGAAACCTGACATGACCTCGAACTATTATAATAAATAACATGACTCCGAGTCACTTAGATAATACCTCGAGACAAGACCTCGGGTCACGTCGATACGACTCCGGGTCTGTATTGTGACTTCGTACCATAGGTATGGAGTCTTATAAAGGTACGGGACTTATGTATCAACTATTAGCGACCCGGGCTACTGAGGGGTAGGAATCCTTCTTCAAGGCTCTAATTTTTTTGAAGAGGATTGCCAGTCTCTATGCGCCCAAAATCCTTAATGTATGTTAATAAGATAGTTTAATAACCTATTGAGCAATGTGTACGCGACGAAGTCGGGAGCAGAGCTGACTGTTCTAAATGAAAACGCGCGCTTTTATACTGCCAACTCATTTGCTTCTACTCTGATATTTCAATAGGTCATTATGACGTTTGATCTATAAACGAAAAGAAACAATATACCCTAAGACAAATTAACAGAAGAAACGGAAGTAAAAACGGTGTTTTGGGTAAAAATCGCCACAATGCGTAAAGGCTTCATGGCCATATTCAATAATGCACCTTCAATGTGACTGAGGAGCGTTAAAAGTGTTCAAATAAACAACGATTATAATGTTCCATCCAAATGTTTACCGTTCGACTCATATCTTAAACACGTAGCGCTAAAGCACGCTTTTTCATATTGAGACCCAAGACTTTTTGCTTTCATGTATAGGCAGTTGGTATTTTGTCTTTAATAAAGCACTACGTTCTCGAAGTGAAAGTCCTGTGTCCAGATTGTAACCTAACCATAATGGTTAAAAATATTTTTGATTCGGTATGGCGGTCTTTAACATGGTGAAAACAAACACCGACATCATAAACAAAATCACTATGGATATAAATGTTCAGTGCAGTGAACAAAGCTAACTGTTTCAAAGCACAACACCAGTTCACGCACGCTACTGGCTATGTACTTCTCAACTGACCTCAGCGTGCACAGGGTTAATTTTTTGACGTCGTTCGTGAAGCGTCGTTTGTAAATGTTAAAGTCAAACGACATCTCTGCTGAAACGTCTTATCAGATTTTGACAAAACTGCACATGAAAAATGTTTAGTAAACCTCTTTAAAAGCTGTTTACAAGTAATCAATTAACGTTGATTGCGTATGTAGGTCACTTGCGTATTTGGCATTTAGCATCGTATATTGGTGCTCTACATAGTTCATATCATACCCCTGGGGTCAAAACTCACCACACATCGGGGTCACATGATATAAAGAGGCCCACTGCATATTTAATTGAGTATGCGACATCAGATCTTCGACCTCTTTAAGTAATTAAAATAATGCCCCTTTTGTGAAAACAAGTCACGATACAGAGACCACATTTTAAATAGACTGTATCGGCAAACTAACTTGTTTTCACAGTTGAGTTATGTACGTATCAGGATTGACCGAGTTGAAGTAAAGCAAAGGCCGAACATATGCTGAAAATCTTTGCAGTTTTATAAAAGATTTTACAATTACTGGTTTATAACTTGGTTTGAAAATAAAACCACCTCACCCTTTTGTCAAGTATTATGGAATTCCAGTTCACACACGTCAAGTGATTTCCGTGAAGCTTTAAAGGAGTCAAAAACTATGAAAAAAATGCATGGATTCCTTCAAGGGGATGTCGGCAGAATTGTACCTTGTGTGAAGTTCAACCTTGCTCTAGATATCCAAGTCTTACTGGCAACTATAAAGGTTTTGTTCCGGGAAGAGGAGTAGAATGGTGAACATTGCATCATAATTGTTTAACTTTAATACTCAAGAATTTTATGTCTGTAGTATTGTTCAGTGTTTTTTTTTTATATAAAAGTAAGCAGTATATAAAATAGTTGTAAATAAAGCTTTACAAAATGAAAACCATGTTTCGGAATACCAATGTGTGTAGTTGTATCTATAACTTTCAAGAAAAAAGTCATTGTTTGTCAAACTATTTTTGTAAATTGCGAAATAACAAGGAGTTTCTTTGTATGAAGATATATATTATGAAATGTATCAGTGAACAAGCAAAATTTGATGAATTGATATATCCCGCAAAATACATTTTGTTTATTGATGGGTGCAATTCTCCTTATTGATATCTACAGTTTGTATACACCCTCTTAGTTTCAGTCGCAATTTGAATAGCTTGTAAGCCGTGTATAAGCATTGTTTCAGCAGTGGAACAGCCGCCGACGGCCAGACCAAGTACAAAGCACGTCCAAAGCACAACCAAGCCAAAATTGACCAGAAATAACCACTTACGACCCCGTCCACCAGATTTTCAAAACGTTGTGTACGTGATAAAGCCGTTATGCGCTGTGTGACCGGGCCTTTACTTTTTCTCCGCTCTGTAGCAATCACATAATTTAGCTTTTTTTGCATACAATTATGTATATTTTGTACACAGTTAAAACGATGCATTACTGTACAGCTTTCTCTGTGTAACGTATATTTTGCTGAACTATTTTATCTTGACCGTAGTAGTATTCATAACAAAAAAAAAACGTAATGAGCGCGCACAGTGATTGAACCCGTGTGGTCTGCGTTATAGGCTAATCCTCGTACCACGACTCTTAAGTCAGTCGCACTTTGAATAGCTTGTAATATTAAAGATTTCGTTGGTATGCTTAATCAAGTGAAACCCGGAAGAGAGATTGATTATAAGTATAAAAGAACACACAGGGAATTAGAAATAGATGAAAACCGTCTACAGACGCTTTCAAAATGACTAAAGGTAATGAGTTTAAATGCTTAAACTATGAAGATTGGTTAATGTGTTATTAAGTGCATTTATATTTAATAACACACTCTTTTAAAGGATTTTAAACAATATTTTCCTTTTATTTCAAACTTTCCATATCGGTAACGTATCATATTTTAATGTAGCTTGTTCAAAATACGTCCATACACACCGTTAGTAATTGTAAGGTAACATTTTATTTCTACTCCGGTGAAGCATCGCCATCGCAACATACGTTAATTCAAAAACATCAATTAATACAATAATTTATGTGTGTATGTGATATCTTACATACATTTGGTTCTGCAGTCACTTATATCCTGTAAATGAAAAAAACGTAATCAATGTAACGAACTTTGAACTCGACCTTTTTTATCAAAATATCATAAAAGTATTTTAAGCATGATTTTGCTTACATGCATGGTATTTTGCGAGGTTTTCTGGTAAAACATGTTAATTCGCCTGAGTTTTAGTATTCTTATCTGTACCATTGTGCAGGTCCTGTGATAAACAAGGGTATTAAATACCTGAATGATGTGCGAATAAGGACTTCACCTGCTGGTGAACACATACAAGTTGCACCATACAAGAGACTGGTTCCATACAAGGTCAATGTCGCAAATATATAAAGTCGTCCCAGACTGCCAACGTGATTGGTTCTAAGCACGTTAGTAATTGCTTTTCGGTGAACACTGCCACTATTTGAATTTGATATATATACATATGGACAGTACACTGATAGTGGCTGGTATCGTTTAGAGGTATATTTTACATTATAATCGAAGGACAATACCTTTGTGAAATATAATCGAACCAGAAAGATTTTGTAGTATATGCCAATTATATAGGTTGACTGAACATGAAGGTCAATAAACGCTATTGAATATTATCAGACAGGGTCGACCGACAACATGCTCATCTTAAAAAGGAAGTTGTAAACATCATTTTTTAAATTTACTGCGAAAACACGAGTTGGACGGACGTATCAAAAAGTTTGGTTATAATGGGTTGTTGGAATACAACTGTGCACCTTACTGAGGCTCATACACATAAAAACACGTTACAGTATTTAGTATAATGAATTCTTTAGTTAAACCTAAAAACGACATCTTATCCTTAAAATGTTGGCAAGGACAGACATAACGATTGAAATATAATGAGACAATATGCATTAAAAACGGGATAAATGTGCTGCGTGGAAAAAAAGAAATCTGAAGTGAAAAGCGGCTGGTACATGTATAGTATTTATTTTATATCGGGGAACATGAAAACCTGTACCAGAATAAATAGTATCTTCCCACATAAATTTCAGAATACAACGAAGATTCGAGTGTTTATTTTATAAAAGAACCAGTTTGGGAAGTTTCTGTATTTTCTCGTTGATCCCAATTGACATGAATAATCTTGGTTGTCCGTTTTCTGGAAAAAAAATATCGAACACTATTTTGCGTCTGTCCTTTGAAATATAATTATTTAGTATTAAAAATTTAAATCATAGACTCTGTGTATTGCTAACTTACTTCTTATAAACGATGTATTGCTCTCTTGGTTATAGTTATGTAACATTAGTTAATATATTAATATATAAATATCTGTTTAAACTTATGTTTACCCTATTCACATTTTAGGGGTGCAAATAACACTCGCATCATTTCCATGTCTGCAGTTGTGAACACCTAATTCGTTGCTGTTACATTCACTGATCGTATTTTCATGACCGTTACACGCTAAGTGACTCAGAAGAATTGACTGGGTAGATTGACCTGCTCCAAAGAAAGCTCTTGATTTTGCCGTTGCACCAGTTCTAAAATAAAGAAGGATTATATTCAGAGCTGATGCAAAAACTGAACACGTTGTTGTAATATTGTTACGGGGTCTTATTTATGCATAAGCCATTTAAAAAACCGTTATATCATCCGCTTTTCTCTGCTAGTAACATGGTATAACGATACAATCGTCTTGCGCACACATTATCAAATGGCTTTTTAACTGGTTTGTAAAAATTATACCAACTTGCGTTGTAAAAGTTAAATATAACCTAGCTTTAATGCTATTCTTCTTTGCGTACATTAATCACAGACGGCTATATATATTTATGCATGGTTCTACTATTTTGATTTTTTATTTAAAAAAAAAGGTTTTGTACTCACAGAGGGCATGGAGAGCAATCTATGACCGGTCAATAATTACGAACACTTCATGTAGATGCAATGCTTTATGCAAATTGTAGCGTTCATTCGTTTAAAAGCTTTAAATTAAATTAAAAACATAAAAAATCTTGTATAAATTTGCGGAATTGTGTTAGAAATATTATTAGTAAACACAACATTAACCTACTGGCATTTGAGTAACCTCACAGCCAACAGAAAACGGCCACTCAAAGCCAAACGTACTGTTTACTTTTTTTAATATCTTGTTAGGCAAGCAATCTTTGACTGCATGGTCGTATGGGATGTGTATGCACTGCATTGATAAAGTTTATTATTTTAATGTGTTCAGATGACCTGCCATGACGACCATTATAAATTTCAGATTTACCCATACAAATAATATACCACAATATATCAAGTTTTAATATACATATGTTATTATGTCGTTTTCATGTTATTTAGGTTTATGTTTTAGATATTTAAAACATCTATAACGCTCAAAAATCAACGAAAATTTCGTTATATATTCCTTAAAATAAAGTTAACATATAAATAATCTGTGTTCCTTATAGCAATAGACAACATTTCAACGCTAGATGTGGTTTAGTAGCGTTATTTAAACACGATACAAAACGCTCTTTTTTATTGTGTGTGTTACAATATATTCAACACATGTTCATGTACCAAGTTAGTGTTCATGTGTCGTATGAATATATATTGTTGCGGGAAATTAAAATGGAATTTATCGTGCCAGAAAAAATATAAAGAGCATTTCATATCTTGTTAAATCTATGTTACCGGACCACATCTAGCGTTGAAATTTTGGCTATTGCTATAAGGAACACTGATTATTTATATGTTAACTTCATTTTACGGAATATATCACGAAATTTACGTAGATTGTTAAGCGTTATAGAGGCTTTAACCCGTTGCACTCAAGTTATGTACGATTTCACAACGTTACCTTAGATCGATCAACTACTACTAACTGTAATAACCTTCCGTATCCAAGCATATTGCAAACAACCGCTGCGTCTCGCTCGTCAAACGAATCATCACACACCGTTCCCCAAGTCACACCATTATCTATGGAGAGTTCAATGCGCCCTTCATACGTTGTGCTGCCGTTCACTAATCGCACTTGTTGATCAACTAAACGATCAAATAAAATCGCACATTAGTTTGTTACTGGTCAATATATATATTATACAAAACAATGGTACGCTTACCGGTTATGTAAAACATGAGCTTATACAACATGACGTGAGAAAGAAATACCTTTCATGCAGCGAACACTCACGTCCTTCGAATGCGGACATGATCCAGACATGTTACAGTTCAAAACAGATGTTTCCGTTCCATAACAGTTGAATGTTTTGCTTGACGTATTTTGCTGTCCTTGGCCAAAGAAGGCATTTCCCCAGTATGTAACATTATATCTAAAACACAATTGTAAATAACCATGCAATGACTAAAAAGTAATAACCATAATTCGTTGGATGATATTTGAAACACAATAATCCGAGACAACTGAATGTCTATCATGATATTTTTTTATCTGAATGACCTTTGAACAGTTAATACTATCCTTATAGAGAGTATTCGAAATAGTTGTTTAAAGAAATTTTGAATTTCATTTGAAAAACATGAACTACACAAGAATCTTCACATAAACTAAACAATTATTGACCTTTTAAGTTTGTTATACATCTCATAGGCAGATATGCATTATCTTGTAACAACTTTGAAACTTACGTTGAGAATCCAAGCGTTCTACAAATTACTTTTGCCTCTGATGTATCGAAATTGTCAGAGCAAACAGTACTCCATGTAACACCATGATCAGTTGACATTTCAACTCTGCCCTGAACTTCTGTTGAACCTGGCCCCACAAGGCGAATAACAGCATGCGTTGCTAAAATAATCAAAATGTTGATAGAGTGGAACATGTAAGCGACAGAATCAAACAAGTATGGGTGTATGTTCCTTATGTTGCTTACGTTTTATTTTTTACTTGTTGTTCCTGTTCTCTGATCAATCTCCATTCTGAGATCCATTTCGAAAGTGGTACTAGCTATATTTTGATTTTCAACTGTTTCTTAGTATTCACAGACCGTGCAATGACCTTGATACAATCCATTCGATGACTAAGCCGCGCTTAGTTCTTATAAATGCGAATGGTTCTGAAATTATTTATTGGGTTACATCCGCTTACGTTTGCAATAGAAACCTTGAGCCGACAATAGCTAAGGTATAACTTTCGAGACTGTATTTTATGAAATGCCAAGACCAAAGCTGTCGTTTGCTGAAGGGCCAAAGAGTTCTTGTAATTTCAAGATAATATTCAAGGTCGTATGTTGAAACAGAACTCTTTATTTCAAAATAAATTAATATCAGGCGGTATGTTACACGCAAACACCGGGGGCTAGCATTGAGGTCAACTTAAATGAACACATTGGTTTAAACACTATTTATTTAGTTCATTGAAAGTACATATAANATGGTTCTACTATTTTTACTTTTTATTAAAAGGTTTTGTACTCGCAGTGGGCATGGAGATCAATTGATGACCGGTCAATAATTACAAAAATTTCATGTAGATGCAATGCTTTATGCAAATTGTAGAGTTCATTCTTTAAAAAGCTTAAAATTAAATCAAACACATATAAATTCTTGGATAAATGTGCGGAATTGTGTTAGAAATATTATTAGTAAACACAACATCAACCTTCTGGCATTTGAGTAACCTCCCAGCCAACAGAAAACGGCCACTCAAAGCCAAACGTACTGTTTACTTTTTTTACTTTATCTTGTTAGGCAAGCAAACTTTGACTGCATGGTCGTATGGAATGTGTATGCACTGCATTGATAAAGTTTGTTATTTTAATATGTTCAGATGACCTGCCATGACGACCATTATAAATTGCAGATTTACCCATACAAATAATATACCACAATATATCAAGTTTTAATATACATATGTTATTATGTCGTTTTCATGTTATTAAGGTTTATGTTTTAGATATTTAAAACATCTATAACGCTCAAAAATCAACGAAAATTTCGTAATATATTCCTTTAAATAAAGTGCACATATAAATAATCTGTGTTCCTTATAGCAATAGACAAAATTTCAACGCTAGATGTGATTTAGTAGCGTTATTTAAACACGATACAAAACGCTCTTTTTTTATTTTGTGTGTTACAATATATTCAACACATGTTCATGTACCAAGTTAGTGTTCATGTATCGTATGAATATATATCGTTGCGGGAAATTATAATGGAATTTATTGTGCAAGAAAAAATATAAAGAGCATTTCATATCTTGTTAAATCTATGTTACCGGACCACATCTAGCGTTGAACTGTTGGCTATTGCTATAATGAACACTGATTATTTATATGTTAACTTTATTTTACGGAATATATCACGAAATTTACGTAGATTTTTAAGCGTTATAGAGGCTTTAACCCGTTGCACTCAAGTTATGTACAATTTCACAACGTTGCCTTAGATCGATCAAATACTACTAGCTGTAATAACCTTCCGTATCCAAGCATATTGCAAACAACCGCTGCGTCTCGCTCGTCAAACGAATCATCACACACCGTTCCCCAAGTCACACCATTATCTATGGAGAGTTCAATGCGCCCTTCATACGTTGTGCTGCCGTTCACTAATCGCACTTGTTGATCAACTAAACGATCAAATAAAATCGCACATTAGTTTGTTACTGGTCAATATATATATATATTATACAAAACAATGGTACGCTTACCGGTTATGTAAAACATGACCTTATACAACATGACGTGAGAAAGAAATACCTTTCATGCAGCGAACACTCACGTCCTTCGAATGCGGACATGATCCAGACATGTTACAGTTCAAAACAGATGTTTCCGTTCCATAACAGTTGAATGTTTTGCTTGACGTATTTTGCTGTCCTTGGCCAAAGAAGGCATTTCCCCAGTATGTAACATTATATCTAAAACACAATTGTAAATAACCATGCAATGACTAAAAAGTAATAACCATAATTCGTTGGATGATATTTGAAACACAATAATCCGAGACAACTGAATGTCTATCATGATATTTTTTTATCTGAATGACCTTTGAACAGTTAATACTATCCTTATAGAGAGTATTCGAAATAGTTGTTTAAAGAAATTTTGAATTTCATTTGAAAAACATGAACTACACAAGAATCTTCACATAAACTAAACAATTATTGACCTTTTAAGTTTGTTATACATCTCATAGGCAGATATGCATTATCTTGTAACAACTTTGAAACTTACGTTGAGAATCCAAGCGTTCTACAAATTACTTTTGCCTCTGATGTATCGAAATTGTCAGAGCAAACAGTACTCCATGTAACACCATGATCAGTTGACATTTCAACTCTGCCCTGAACTTCTGTTGAACCTGGCCCCACAAGGCGAATAACAGCATGCGTTGCTAAAATAATCAAAATGTTGATAGAGTGGAACATGTAAGCGACAGAATCAAACAAGTATGGGTGTATGTTCCTTATGTTGCTTACGTTTTATTTTTTACTTGTTGTTCCTGTTCTCTGATCAATCTCCATTCTGAGATCCATTTCGAAAGTGGTACTAGCTATATTTTGATTTTCAACTGTTTCTTAGTATTCACAGACCGTGCAATGACCTTGATACAATCCATTCGATGACTAAGCCGCGCTTAGTTCTTATAAATGCGAATGGTTCTGAAATTATTTATTGGGTTACATCCGCTTACGTTTGCAATAGAAACCTTGAGCCGACAATAGCTAAGGTATAACTTTCGAGACTGTATATTATGAAATGTCAAGACCAAAGCTGTCGTTTGCTGAAGGGCCGAAGAGTTCTTGTAATTTCAAGATAATATTCAAGGTCGTATGTTGAAACAGAACTCTTTATTTCAAAATAAATGAATATCAGGCGGTATGTTACACGCAAACACCGGGGGCTAGCATTGAGGTCAACTTAAATGAACACATTGACAGCTGCCAGTACATTTGTTTGCAATAAATATGGAATTCAGTGCCCAATGTTTAGGTTTATATTCATCACAATTATCTTTTTTAATGTGTTTTATCGGCATTAACTGTATTTAAAATGACTTATGTTCATATTCAATTTATATTTAATGTAACAAGCGCCTGATGCATTAACCTTAACATTTGACCTTTTGACATCGCATCCATAGTATTCTTTTTTTTCCGCTCAAGTAACCATTATACCATTTTGCATTATAAAAAGTGCGGACATTTATTTCGGAATAACATCATGCACGATTATAAAATGTGCCGTACACGAACAGAAACCTTCATTAAATTTAATATGCCAGTAGTATTCAAATGGAAATAAGTCCCTAAACAATCATTGGACCAGAGAGATAAAACAATATGCGTATGACGATACTACAATACAATCACTCGCGGGCTTAAGTGATGCTAAATAATCAGTTTAAGCTAACTCGGATCATGAGTGTAAAAGATAGTATACAGAGACAAATTCAAAGGACTATACTATTTCTCTGTAAATTATTACAGCTGAACAATACTTCTACAAATAATGTGTTATCAAATTCAGTTCATTCATTTAGTGGATCGCACGCGGAAACGAAACATTCATTACAAAATGTCATATTATAAATCAAAAGACTATATCTATTGAAAAATTATTTACTGCCAAATAACGTGACAATATGCTCATGCCCGCCCTATACAGTTGCTAAATATTTATCAATTTTTTATAATTTTGTGGCATAGTAATTGCGCAGATTATTATTCGAAGGATAAAACATCCATGAAAATCGTTTGTGAGAAACAACTTGAAAATACGCGAATATAATAATCCAGAGAGAAACAGGCAGGTCACATAACAAAAAATAGCATCAATTTCGATAAAAAAAAAGATACATATACACAACAAGCACCAATACATATAAAAGGAAATCAATGTATTTTAAACTTCATTTAACTAATTTATAACTAGTAGTCTAACTAGGTTACCTGCTTTACACACAACTCCAACGTCTTCCTTATGATTACAGTCAGTATAGTCGATGGCGTTATGCCTGCATTCTAACAAAGTATCTTCGTTACCTTCACAGTGCACATTGTCTAAATGGATGAGCTGGGAATCGGACCCTGGCCCATAAGTTCCCATAACAGCGATTGCACCATTTCTAAAATACGCATTAAATCACTAGAGCAAACGATTCTATAATTGGGCTAGTTTAAACCTTACGATAGACAAAAAGTTTTTCATATATTATTTTGTTAAAATGCATGCGTCAATTAATCCATGAAACAGTACTGGGCTAATAATATGACAGTGACGTCAACATACAATACATACATTGAGAATGTTAATGTGTTGTACATCGGCTTAATTAAATTTCATTCTGTTAATGCACATTAATTTTCTAACAATTCTGACAAATTATGGTATTTTAGTCATACTGTTTTGTTATTGTTATGGTTGTGAAAGTGAAGTTTGATATATTTATGAAAAGCTACAATCATTTGCGTATAGCCTTTCATCAAACAATAAAGTAGTTTGTGTGTTCACTTTTGTTCTGGCATACGATACTAGTAGTAAACTTGTTATATTATTGGTACAAGCTGTTTGGTCAAACTACTTTTTCCCCTGTTTCAATGATTGTATTCATGTCGTATTATATGTATATACATTCAATTTACAAAGACATATGCATGCATATAGACATATGCATGCATATAGAACTTAAATAATGCATACCTCGCATATCCTAACATTCCACAAACCACTCCCGCTTCAGCTTCGCCAAAGTTATCATCACAAATCGTTCCCCATTGACCATTCATAAATATTTCTACTCTCCCTTGATCTCGGGCACCTGAGTTTACAAGACGAATCTCTACAATGAAGGTAAAGGAAATCAACGTTGAAACTTAAAAGGACTGTAAACCACGAATGACGAAAAAAGAAAAGTTCTAAAATACCCTATTTTTTTGACAATTATTAGTTTTTATTGATTATAATATCACGACTGGTATATAACATTACCTTTATTTAAAATCTTCACTTAAATTATACATCAAGCATGGATCGACTTTAATAGATAGATTTTCACATGCCGATTTTTCGTTACACTGTACTAGCATTGAGTGATGCTTTTATAAAATATTAACTGACATAAAAATATATAAATAAACAATTTTAATTGAAAACCGTAACAAAGAATTGGCGCACTATCCGTATCCCGACACATCTCTTCCACATCCTATTTATACTATCTATAACGTTTCATCATTCTATCAATATAAAGAAGTGAAACTCCAGCTGCTGGAGCAGTATTGAAATCTTATTATAAACAATTAGTTGGTCCTTTATTTATGGCAAGTGACCGATTGCCGAAACAGTACAAAACAGCACAATACAGCACAATACAAAACAACATAAACACAAATAAGAATAAAGCTGGGGTCACCGCCTTGGAACGGTCAATGCAACGCATTGGGGGTTTAAACCTGGTTATAGAGCGCTCAACCTCACACTTGGCCCAGCAATATTCATAATACATTTAAGTGTAAATAAAAATTAACGTCATAGCATTGTAACTCAAATTAAACAATAATAAAAGGGAATTAAAACGCATTCAATTTAATTACTATTTAATTACTCAATTGCATTGAAGATACAAGAGTAACAGAGTTACAACTTTTTGACGAACGATCAAATAAAACTATTAACAATTNTTAAAAGGACTGTAAACCACGAATGACGAAAAAAGAAAAGTTCTAAAATACCGTATTTTTTTTACAATTATTAGTTTTTATTGATTATAATATCGCGACTGGTATATAACATTACCTTTATTTTAAATCTTCACTTAAATTATACATCAAGCATGGATCGACTTTACTAGATAGATATGCACATGCCGATTTTTCGTAACACTGTACTAGCATTGAGTGATGCTTTTTTAAGATATTAACTGACATAAAAATATTAAAAAAAACAATTATAATTGAAAACCGTAACAAAGGATTGACGCACTATCCGTATCCCGACACATCTCTTCCACATGCTATTTATACTATCTATAACGTTTCATCATTCTACCAAATTTAACTTTGACCTGATTTATAAACTTACTGCTTATTTTACACCCTTAATCCAATCTTGATATGTATATACTATAATATATATATATATATATATGGGTTAAAAAGACATGAGAGCATTTATCTTTGAGGTTAGCGATAGTTTGTGCTTAGTAGTTGGGGCAGTATAAGTAAGTTACGCGAAGGAATCTCTTCAAATTTTTCTACTAAAAACCCTTGTCTGAAGGTGAATTATGTACGAACATAACAAAGATGAATTATATACGAACGTAACAATATTGTGAATAAACGGTACACCTTGGACAACATAAGCAACGGATACATCGCTACATTTTTATAACAAACCTTTAGTGCAGATGACTGCTGCTGCTGAAACATTGGCGTTTGCACAGGTTGTTGTTCCGAAATTATCATGACCACATTCAACTAATGTGCTCTCATTTCCACCACAATTCAATCCACTAATAAGTAGATGCTGTGACGATGAAGCAGGCTTAAAGGACGACTGTGGAACACTTCTGTCACTGAAAAACATATATGAAATATGTCAAAATACATCAAGTAAAAACAATCGACATCATTTAATCTACCTTAATATTACTTTACTGTATGAAAAAATATATTCAAAATTTCAAATGAAATGTATCAAATAAAATACAAGGATGCATATTTGTTGTAGTTTTAGCTGATGGACTGAATATTATCTTTACGAGTAAAGAGCAAACAATGAATTGTTTTACATTACATTATTTCAATATGGCTAATGTATTGTTAAAATATGAACAGAAGAAATACTTCACTGATAACTAACTGTTTAAAGTATTAATAAAGATATATATTGACTAGTTTCCATTCGTGTGTTTTGTATACATGTATAAATACCTAAACAAAAATCATTTGATGAAACAGATGATTAAACGTCAATGTTAATATATTATTGACTCTACGTGATCTATTTAATAAAATGGTTTGGGTCGAATTTCAAATTAGGTATATGTTTTTACTTTTCAAGTATTCTACCTTGCCATTCCTAGCATTTTGCAAACGACATTAGCTTCGTCGACTCCAAAGCCGTTGATGCACACAGTCCCCCATGTTACGCCGTTGTTATTGGTTACCTCAACTCGGCCTTCGTTTGTGTTGTTCGCTCCAGAAAGCCTTACCTTTAATGCTATAAAATATGTCCTGAAAAAGGCCTCGTTAAACAAAAGTTGCAATCAGTTCTTCACGTTTAATTAACATGTGTATAGCTTTTCAAATTTATATACAATTTATCTCTTATTCCAATGATCTTCAAGTATTATAGAAATGACAGTCGCATGTTTTGAACGTTTGTTTATTAACTTCCTTTCAGACCGTCTTCATCATTCTCATTTTTTGTGGCAAGTGACCAATGTTCAAACAGTGTGACCCAGCAACAAAAGCACTTATTACAGCAACATAACACACATCAAACACGGAATATCCCTCCCTTTTTGTTAATGCATCACGTTTCGGATAATTATTTAAAATTTGTTTTTGTTAAGTCACTCTGACGTAATCATTCTCATAAACACATGCAAGACAAATATTGAAATGCAAGCCAACTTACGATAACCAATACACGACGATCCGTTAGATGAGCTTTTGTAACCGTCTGTACAGAAACAGGTTCTGTTTTTTTCAGTGCTTAAAGGAACACAAATGTGGTCACATCCACCATTGTTGTGTAGACATCCATTGTTTGTATCTAGAAATAATTGTGTATCCAGATGTGTCCGTATTTCACTACTTTTCAGTCATAATGGGAAAGTTTAAAAATAATTTGAATTTCAAAGTACTGACAGAATAGTAAATAATAAATAAAACTACATACAAATGCTAACCTGTGTTGTTATAATCTCTTTTGTTCCTCTTGATTTCAAGAAAATTCCCGAATCCATCTTTTCCGATTTGATGTGGGAAGCCACCACTTACTGGCATTGCCATAACAGAACTGTTAACGAAACGTAACATACGTCAGATACAAGACTAATAAAATCAACCAGCGTTGTCACGGAAAGCCCCCGAAGATGCATGCGTTTAGAGCTAGACATGTCCGTTTGTTGACCAGCAGCTGTAGAATTAATAAGATTTACATACAAACTGTATCAACAATGTATTATATGACTAACAAAGTTGCGTTCCTGTGAATGGATATACGCAGTTTACCAGGCCATTAACTGACCACTTTCCTACTCAAGGGTAAGGAAAGTATGTTTATTAAAAGGCATTCATGACAATTTCCCACTCTTTCACACTGAAAGAAAATTATAGATTAACTACTTGTCTTGGAAACAGCCCAACTATCATAAATTTATTGAAATGTTAAAACTTCGTAGACGTCTATAGGTATTTTACAGTCATATTGTAACCTGTCTTGATCCCAACTATGTATATGTGTCTAATATTTGTTTCTGAGATTATACTTACATATTACATGTTTACTCCCCATGTATCACGATGCTGTTTATAAAATTGTTTATGTTTATGCCTTTTTTAACTAATGGGCTCATGCTTGTTGTTTGAAATAAAGTTCTTCTTCACTAGTTATGCGACCGGGCGAGGATCGATATCATGTCCAGCGCTCTACCAAGTGAGCTAGCCGGTCCGGTTTTGACAGATAAAGGATTAAGAATGTTTGTATGTTTAACAACCCGGTAATTACCTTTTTATTATATATATTCGGCGTTTTAGTCCGCACTGCCTCTCAACGTATAATATCATTATATGAAGTAGCATTTGAATCCATCCACTTTGTGAGTAATGCTAAGCAAAAGAAAACGTAGCTATCCTCTGCACAATAAAAAAAATCCATGGACAAAAACAATATTGAATACAGAGTTATGGTTTTTGTAGTGTTAACATTCGCTCACCAGTATGTATCAATATTTGTGCTTTTATTGTAAATCCTTTCATAAGTTGGAGTTATACTGAACCTAAGACAATTAACACAAGTGTATAAACACCGGAAAAAGTTAGGCCATGTTATCTGCGTTTCATCTTTAAGCCATGTTTCATTATTTGAAGCATCATTTGTATCCTTTCAAAACTTTTTCACGGACGTTATGCACCTCAAAAGAAACCGAGGGATCGTAGGACGGACAGATGGATGATGCGATCATTATATTCCTTCCTTTGGGGGAAAAAGATTCATCATCATCATTATCAATCCCTTGACCGGTTTGGCCGTTGGGGGGGGGATGATGGACGACGATACATAAATCCTCCTCTAGGCAGGGCTGTTGTGTGCTGCTGAGAGTAATTCATCCATGGGAAGGGATGTCCACCCTTTTACATTGTCCATCCAGGTTTTTCTCTGACGGCCTCGACATCTACCTCCCTCTCGCGTGCCCTGGAGAACAGTCTTGCACAGAGAGTCGTGCCTGGTGACGTGTCCAAACCAAGCCAGCTTTCGTCGTTTGACGGTCGCCAGTAGGGGCTGTTGTGGACCAACAAGTGTTGCAGTCATGTTCCGGACGTACTCGTTGTTCTTGTGCTCCGTCTAAGAGATGCGGAGCAGTTTTCGGAGACGTTTATGTTCAAATGCCTGTGTCCTGCGCTCTGTGTCCACGTGAAGCGTCCAGGTCTCGCAGCCGTAGAGTAGGATGGAGACTACGAGGGACTTGTAGAGCCTGTACTTGGTGGGGAAGCTGATGGAACTACTTGTCCACAACCTGCTCAGTCTGGCCATCGCTGCGGTCGCCATGGCAATTCCAATTCGGACCTCAGCGGCACTGGTACCACCCTTGGACATGGTTGCACCCAAGTACTTGAAATATGTAGCTTCTTCTAGCTTCTCTCCATTCATGGTGATGTCTGCACTGGTGTTGGCCTTGCTGTGTACCATGATCTTGGACTTCTCCGTGCTGACCTCCATCCCGTATGCTCATGCTCTTTCATAGAGTTTGTTGGTGAGATCTTGAAGTTCATTGCTAGTGCCACCCATGAGGTCAATGTCATCAGCGAATTTCAAGTTGGAAATGGGTCATCCACCGATTGAGATAGAGGTGTGGTGGTCATGGAGAGTCTCCTGCATTATCTTCTCGAGAAAATGTTTAACAGGACGGGAGAGAGTAGACATCCCTGACGGACGCCCACGTGGAAAAATATTATAACTGGCTAAATCATAGGCTGCAAAGCACATGATTGCTAAATGTACGTATTGTCAACATATATAGTAATACATAGGCACTGAACACATATCTGTATCTATCAGTGCGATTATGGCATAACAACTATACATGGCCCGTTTCGTGCACATGTCAACTATTGAGGGTGACCTCTCCTCCCCAGAAAACAGTGTACATGAAAAATATTTGACCTTGATTACCTTGGCTTTGACAGACAAGTTTGTCTGTTATATTTAACGCTAAATCCGGTCTTGGGAATTACAATGTGTTATAAATGCTGGCCAGCATAATAAGTTATTGAGAGAAACAAATTGTGACGTTAAAATTTTAAAGACGAGCAAGGGTGGACGTTGGAACCCAAGATATATACTGAGTAATCACTACATTATATACCGTGGGATCATTGGCTTTCATAATTTCGATTAAATTAATTTTGATCAGCCGGCTATTGATTTATCAAACTACCCAAACCTATAGAATCTTCGGATGTCAGAAAATACGACGTTGGCCTACAACCGCCCAAATTATTTTTTTTTACACAACGTGGGTTAATTGTTTGAATTTTCATACTGACACGGAATCAATTAAATCATGATTATACATGCATGATTTCAAACGAGACATTAATCTGATAATGGATAATATAAAACAGACGTTGTATTATNCAAAGCATTGGTGATTTAAAACGGTTTGAAAGCTAGCCAAACCTCACTCCAAGCCAAAACAATCACGAAACACACACATATCGTAGTGCTTCCAAACATGTTCTAGTTCTTCTCCGGAACAATGCGGGAGTAGCGATTAATATTCCATATCTTGATTGTATGTACTTAATTTATTTAGGATATTTGTAAATGCGACGATTTCCTCTTACTGCTTGTATCCAAAGCTATTTCGTCGTAACATGTAATGTTGCTAAGGATAGTGCTCCTGTTTGACCCGTCGTAATCAGCCACTTCAATTTTGTCAGAGTTGTCACACCAATACAGTTTTCTAGAAAAAAAATCTTCACA
Organism: Dreissena rostriformis; assembly: GCA_007657795.1. Taxonomy (NCBI): domain Eukaryota; kingdom Metazoa; phylum Mollusca; class Bivalvia; order Myida; family Dreissenidae; genus Dreissena; species Dreissena rostriformis. The sequence goes on from VMBQ01005209.1 coordinate 41,332, forward strand.
TTTTAAGATAAAACATACACAAGATTAAACATTTAAACACGTGTGTTCATGTTTGAAACATTACCTTTTTTATTTTTATTCTTTCAAACACAAAACAAAATCTCGTGTTTTGATGTTGTCCTTTCTAACCTGTTAAATGTTTTAGCTCCACCACGAGGTTAACAATGTCTCTTTTGACAAATTCTGACCTTATGGGGGAAATTTCCCCAACGAAAAAATAGGCATTACACTAAAGTGATAATATTGTGTTCATATTAAAAAAAACTTTTCTCAAGTGTGATTTAAATTAATATTGTTCAACTGGAGCGAATGGGCTATCTCTATACATCGACTATCATCAGAATGCTCCATAAGATAGATATCACGTCTAATGTCGTGTGATCTTGACTTGATACACCAAACGCGTAATCCGTCTATGGTTTAAGCTATATACGACGCGTTGTGAATTATCGCCAAGTTCAATGCAGAAATATTGATGAAAAATAACCTACAAACGTTAATTTTTATTTGTGCATTTTTACATAGTATCCAAACAAATGTCAAAGCCAAAAAAAATAAAAATATGATAATTCGATATTGACCATGAATTCACAATTTACAGTCAGACCACAGTCAAATTACGATTACTCGTGGTAAAATATACCAGAATAATAATCGAACCGAACGTCATAGCATACCACATGACTACATGTTACAACTGTTAAATTTGATTCAAAATTTACATCTCACAGGGGATTAATACTCGCGCCGATCCACCTTACAAGTATATGATCTCAGCCATTTTCGCCGCGATGCTCCCTGTTTTGCGCTTTTCGACGGTGAGCAAATTTCTACACAGCAGTTAAACGCGAAGAAAAAGAAATAACACTCCACGAAACATCTAGTGTATATTGGCCAAATAAGGGCTGTAAATGGTAAACATAGAAAACACATCAAAGAACAAATAGGAAAACTGATTTAAAATAACTAAATATTTAACAGTTATTATATCCCGTAGCAGTACATAACATGCAAAGGACGTAGTAATTGTCCAAGAAGCCGCAATATTAATGCTGCTGTAACAAGTCAGAACGACGCTAGACGAGAAGTCCAGTTTTTGAAACACATAACAAATTTCCTCATTAAAATGGTATTGGAAAGCCTTTGTCAGATTCAATACAAGGACTGCCCAGACGTTACCAATATTCATCCTTGAGTGCAAGTATATTAGAGCAGCCCATGTGGGACCAATAAAGGTGCCCATGACGAGCTTTTCGTTGTTAATTATTCTACAAAGACTACCAAAACAAAACATGCCGATGTCCACTACGACACGGCATGTTTTGCAATATCTGTACAACTCTTTAAACCGCGCTTATAATTGTTTCATTTGTGTATGGACTTCTAATTACATGATACCTTTTTATGAGATCCAGCTCAATGTCAGTCGGATGGCTGTTGTTTATACTGACGTGAGCCATCTTCATTGTTTTTAAGCTCACCACACTTATTCCATGTCTTTGGTCAGCAATAAACAAAAGCCGAGCCAATGGATCAACTGCAAGTGCTCTGACAGATGCGTCTGAAAACAAACATTCACTCACAAATATTAACGAAGTCTTTGTGCACATTCAGTTACACTGTCCTAACAGCATGGACATAAGTTATAGAAAGAATTTCGAGTATTTGTACATTGAGTCTTTATAAATAAAAACATATGCATGTCCAAATCGTGATTACATACTGTAAAAGAGCAACTAATGAAATAACTAACGCCCATTTTTTATAAAACTACAAATTGTTAAATGTATTTATTTTTTCAAATCATTATTGTTAATAATTATGGTAATTCGGACTATAAGTGTATTAAATCATGTAAATTACAACATGATGATACAATATTTAGTTTATCCGTTTTCTCTGTTTCCACATTGGTGTACCATGTTCTTTTGTTTATAACGTGTAACAAAGCTTTCGAAGTTTTTATTCAAATTAATGGAAATGATCAAAATACTTTTGATGGGATCCGTTTGAATTAAGCTGTTTAAAATTATAGTTACAACACACACTTACTTTATACCTACACATACAATACTAAATTTCGTGTATTAGTTACAGATAACAAACCATCTATCTTAAATCAAAACGATTTCTCTTCCCTAACTAAATATAAATATAAAATAACTAAACCGGATGTAAAGTTAAAAAGTCAAAACATGTCTTATGTTGTTGAAACATACAACCATCATAAGCAATGTGACATTTCGGACAAATAAATACGGTTTGAACTAAATACTCATACACGTGTATGTATTGCGATTATTGTTTTGGTTTGTGTGAGATTAGGCTAAAACTCTAACCGTATATAAAGGACAAATAATCAAATGCAAAAGAGTAAATATTAGTTTGACCAATTAGATTTTAAAATCGTTGACAAAGCGCCCCAGTCATATCGATCAAATAGGTATAATTCGTGTATACTTAATAGTACTTGCCAATTAGTTTTTGGTCTTACATTTCTGTAATCGGGCAATAATTTAACTATTCATGTTGGATAAACAAACAAATGTAGAGAATCTTTTTGCATAACAATAACTGTAATACGAATCATTCTGTTATTCTTTGGTAGTAAGTTAGTAAGTAAATACATTAATACATAAAAAATATACAAATAAATACATACATAAATAAAACTTTCAGCACCTGTTATCGAGCCTCAATCGCGCTTTAAACATTTCTTTTCTTATTTAAACTTGATTGAAATGTTGCATTGATTTTAGCTTGCACTGCGTATGAAGTTACACAAAAAAAAAACCGATTTATTCGTTGGAATTTGTTTTGTTTGCAAATGCGGTTCGAAAATTACCACCTACAACATAATCGAGAGAATGAAGAACATTTCCATAGAAAATTAGCAGCAAAACTGATGGAGACCTAGCTTGTTTAATGCATTGGTTAACTGCAATCATGGGAACAGGAAAGTGATGCAATAATTATATTTAAGATCACCGGAACTGGACAATCTGATATTATGCTAACTAAACCTGTGTAGGGAAGCTTAATTGATATTTTAGTGCACATGGGTTATTTGCTTTTTTTCCATAGATATTGCAAAGCATGTGAAGAAGAGTATCTTATCAGTAGATCCATAAACAATACTTTAAGCGGAACGACTTGGTAATATGCACAAGTACACTGCATATAAGGCTGAATAGCATTTAGATCACGTTCTTTTAGATTACATGCAGAACTACTGAATTGTAAGAAATTGTCTTATTTAATTATTAAAAACTATTCTTATATGTTATCCCAAAGGTTTCGGGTAACAAGGGTTCGATTATTGATCAAAGGGTTATACTTCCAGAAGAAAGCCGTTTTAGCGGAATGACATGAAATATACGCATGTCCAACCTATAAAAAAAACTGCATATAACGTTTTGTCAAAGTATGATCGATAGTTCCTACAATTTCGGGCAAAAAAGAAAAAAAACATTACAAAATGTAATGTAAATATACAATTCCAAGGCAACAACGTTCTTAACAATTAATCGAAGGCATAACTTGACAATGTGTGCTTGTTCTCCATATAAATATTCTGCATCTAAAGTTTCATTAAAATCGAGTCACTGGCGTATGATATATCGCTTTAATAGAAATGTCTTCCTGAAACCACATTCGAGCTTAAACTGTTTTAAAAATTATTCGGTTTTACATGCTTAACTATAGTAGTTGCTCTATCTGGAGCAACCAGGGACTCTCAATCACCATGTTCGTCACTTCTGCTATGTAATTTGAAAATGCGTTCATTCTAGACAAATGTTCTTCTTTTCACCTTGCATTGTGACCTTCATTCACGACCTATAATCATGTCCAGACATCTTGAATTCAAACCCCATCAATGCTGGACACATTCATAGCGATTGATTCCTATGAATCACAGATATAGATCTGAGAATTTGAACTTGGAACTAGATACTAGTTCTTCTGAGCAACAATCGTGCTCACAATATTTTATCTTCTGCCACGTTACATGATTTATGCACTAACAGTCTAATCAAAGATACAACATGTATAGTTTGCCGATACTTCTTTTCACCTGCCGATAAGTTAGTTACACGATTTTGACGGCTTCTTAATGGTTATATCTCTGGAGTTTATCCCATATTCAATGTTAGCGTGTACTTTTGTTTTATTGTAATTGGAATGTAATAAATTATGCTTACACTGTTGCAAACGAAGTAATTCTGTCGTTTTTCCATCATCTAACGACGTCTTCAAAATTGTATAATATCTGAGGTCAGTCCAATAAATGTTCTTGACTACTGGGTCAAAGTCAAAGTACCCTGGACGTAAATTCGGTGGCAGAAGGATGGCTTTATAATTGTGCGTGTGGATGTCCATATACAGGATCCGATGAGAATAAATGTCCATTAGCAGCAAAGCATCGTCTCGCTGTGTACCTGATGATTAATAAACATAGGCAGTGCGTTTTATAAACAAATGGAAATTGAAAGGCAGAGCAAAGGTTTCCTTCACATCTCATTCGCCTCCATAATGCATTATACACTCCTTTATAATAATAGATAATTGTTCTTAGTTTCATCTGCTGCTTCACATGATTCACTTGAAATTTAAACTATGATTAAAATAGATTAATGGATGTTGGTTCACGATCACAATTTCTATTTAACAAATATTTCAACAAGAAGATTTTGAAAGTTATAAGAAAAAACTAAACGAAGTGAAAATTTGAAACGTATTCAAACCAAGCACAATAATACAAAAATATAGTAGCCATATCACATTTATGTTAAATAATGTAAAAATAAAACGTAGTGTTTATATATAACAAGTCAACTAGGTGTTCATGTAAGAATATAAGAATGTATCCTCTTCTACTTGATGTATTTGTTAAAAGGATCAAAATAATGTGTTGAGTATTTTATAAATGACTTCTCGGGGGAAAGAAAATGTATCATTGTTTTAAAAACCCAGACGTGCAACATATAAAGAAATATGCACGTCAAAAGATCAGGACTACGCTTATCTGTATTTGTTTTGTAAAATGTTGGAACAGAAAATAAAACAGACAACAAAAACATAACAATGCCGTAAAACCCCGTTTTACAACATTTAACTTATTTATCTATTACTCTACTTCAGCTAATTATTAATTTACTTTGAGATAAAATAATGTGCACTATCATGATAGGTCTGCAAGACAGCTACGACGACACAAAACTTCAAGCAAACTCAAGTTATTTAGCAGAAACCATTTTTGTATTTTTAGTAACGTTAACCTTGAGTCGACTGGCCCCTAAATACAATCCAAAGACTGTAAGCAGGAAAACTTTTTACAAACTCAATCTAGTGAAACATTTTCTTCCAAACGAAATATATTGAGCGGATTTTTTCAACTTTTAATAACAGTGACCTTGACCTTGAACCGATCTGGCTGGTTATAGAACTTTGAACGAGATATTATGCCGAAAAACAGTATCGCCCGTTGTATGATGATCCTATAATAACTGAACTATTTGAAATAGACCACAGACAATATTGTCATGTGTTTTACATAAAATTAACACTGTTAATGATTTGCGTCAAAGTAAAGAATGGGAACTAGTGTTACATTTTTTTCCGTAGTTGTGACAAGAGACATACGAAGTCATTTATTGTCATTTTTTTATAATATTGTTTATAATGTTATGTTGAAGCTATTGATGGTAAATGTATAAAATGTTCTGTGATATACATATATTCGTTGAAAACTCTGTACGGTGTGGCTTGGGATACCCTCGATCCTCACACATCTATTCACGAGGAAAATACAATGTACGGAAATATTGATTGTCATTGACGCCTCCCAACCGGACGCCCGCCTGTTGCAGGTGTTCACACAATATGTCTTATATTTATAAGAGCGCAAAATAAGCCAGCGCTAACTGGCGTGATAGATGTTCAAATGTTCGGATATTTTAAAAGAAAATGTATGCCCAGTTACTTTGGCGATCCTACTTTAGTAAGATTTAGGTCGAATTGTCCCAAATTGTTTAACATTTCACAAAATTTAAAGCAAAATACGAGCCCTTATGAAAACGTATGCTGAACGATTACTGACCATACAATCTAATCCTAGAAAATGTTGAGCTCAGGATAGCTGAAAACAGCATGTAAGAGAATCTTACTTGTTGCATTGGAACCAATATCCACACATAGTTGTGCATTACACAAATTTGCTGAGCAACACTGCTGACAAACTGCTTGCTGGCGTTTCTCTAACGATCTCCCAACAATAAATCCTGGCAGGTGTACACCACATACCTAGATAAAGAACGGTGATTTAATAATGTTAATGTACACACAACATAACATTTTCACCTTCCGATATCGAGTATTCTAGGAGTTGCCTTCCTTGATTAACAAATCTCTAACGAAGCTGATGATGTGTAATTACTGCGATTGCCAGTAGAGGCTAACCGAAACAACATATGACCACATTGCATTTTTGCTCATTATATTTCATGTGTGAATATTACAAGCAATACAATTTGCGATAATGTATAATGTTAAAAGTAAAATGCAACAATAAGATTTAGTACTATATATTACACATTGCGAACTTCGTTTTCGTTTCATCGATTATTTATCGCGTCGTATTACTTGCTAAAATGGGAATGTCAAACTCCTCTATTAATGGTAAATTATTTTGCGGCTTTTCCATTGCATGGTATTTAAACATGTTTCCAAACAAATTTAACGATCACATACTTTTAATTTGTTATGGAAATATGTTACGTTAATAGGATACAAAACAATACTAATACCATCTTGATCAGTTGTATCATCATGCTTATATATATACTAGTTCTACTAATGAAATAACTTTCTATTAATTCCAACCTGTACATCTCGACACCCCATGTCATATACCCGTCCAGAGGGCTCGGCTCTGCTCTGCTGGTAACACGACTGTGCGAGAACATATTGACAATCATAATAAGTTGTTTCGGCTTAAACTATACCAAACCTGAACAAAGTAACTACAGAAGCAACTGGTGTCAACTACACAAGTACATTTTTCAGAACAAGCTGTGGATGTATTTCTGGTTATATGCACTGTTCCAAACACAATGTTATTAATAGTCTGAGAAAAGTTAAATTATATGAAACACAAACATTAAACTTTATTTCATATATGTAGAAGCCGGATTCACACGAGTAATCATCACGTTACAATCCAGTATTTGATGAATGGAGTGGAGCAAAGTGAGCTCAATGTGGGTAGCCGAATATGCACATGGTGAACATATTTGGCAAGCTATTTTAATATTTCATGATAAATGATGAAGTTACAGCTTGTACTTGACCTTTCAGCAATAGATAGGTGATATGATTTAAAGGGTAAGAATATAGATACATGTACACGTATGTATTATAATTCCATTTACACAAGGTGTTGAGGGTAGAGGTCTAATCATAGTGTATCTTTTATAAATTACAAATACACGATCCAACAACTATATGCCAACTATAATGTGCTTTATACACAGACACTTTTATAAATTAAGCGACATTCATAACGAGTAATACGCTTCTTTATTGTTTGAGAAGAAGATACAACGGACCTGACCAACTGCACACGTGCGCGTGGAACTACACGCGCTCGGATCAGCAACATTTTGGCAGCTGTAACACTCTAGACCGTCTATCGGAAAAAAGCGTTAGAAAGAAAACATACATAATTGCAACAATATATATCTACACATGGTATAGATTTTCAAATAACGTCAAAATAAAGTTAGTCAGTTGTTTTACGCTAATAAATAAGTTAACTAATTGGTTTATAAAATCTTCAATAGAGTTTACGTTCCCTTTCGTTTATTGACAAAAGCATCAATGTTCACTTATTTAAGACGGTTGGACAAAGAGACTTACATTGAGTTCAAGGCAAAAATAAAGCCAAATGCCAAAATACATGAATTTTTGTTAACAGATGACTAACCCACTCTTTATTTTGACCAGGCATTCATTGAATTTAAATCCTCTTGGCATGCACACTCCTCTAAATGAGTCGGGATTAAATCGCACATTAACCAAGGACTTTTATTAGCAATAGGGTATGTCCGCTCAATAACTCGACCATTTATTGAGGGATTTTCAAATAACGTGGCACAAATGTTCAATTATACGAGACGGTGTGTCTCGCGCAAGATTCCGGTAGATACCCTTAAAATACTGCTTTTAAGCTGTATAACTGTTCTTACATCTTAATTAAAGGATTTTAAATTAAACAGAAACAGATATACACCTTTTTAAGACGGTGTGTCGCAAAAAGCAATCACTTGACTTCCTTCAAGGTAAATGTTACACTTTGAGGTAAAAGAGTAAAATTCAGCTCCTTAATATCGAATTATTTTTTGCGCACTATAGTTATTTAATTATTTATTGTAATTAATCTATCACGCATGTTCACCAAAATGAGATGTGTGTCGCTGGCAAGCACCTTCTGGTCATATTTGAGGTCAAGGTCAACATAAACATTTAATGGTCAAATAGGGTTTGTCCTCTATATCTTTACCATGCATTGGGTCATTTAAAAATATTAACTACTACATGTAAACCGTCCAATATGGTGTGTCGCCAACAGAAAAGTCACGTTTACATTGAGAGTCGAAATGCAGGATAGATTGGTACGACTATACTTCTGTGTCGAATGGGTATGAGTGGGCATTAATCTGTGTCAGCCATAGCTATACTTTTATATGAAGCTTCTGAAGTTCCATGTCAATCAAACACATATTTCAGTAGGACTTGAAATAATAAATACATTTTATCTAACATGTATGCAAACTGTAAACGTGTATTTTAAATTGACCCCAAATTCCTAATCTTTTAGACGGAATGTTTGCAGTGGCATACATATCTTACATATAAAACAATTTGTTTGACGAAAAAGAGTTAGTCGGTAAAATACAAATTCAAAAATGGCGGCCAATCTTTCGTTGTGAAATATATCGTCAAACACGAAATCATACCCACGCACATCTACCGTCATATTAAAAAGTGGCTGGAGTTTCAGGTAAATTTGAAAAAAAAAATAAGTTCAAAGACAAACTTTTCTCCCAGATGGTCGCCAATCAACAATTTGGAACTTTGTCGAGAAAATATACTTTTGCATATAAAGCGTGCGAAGTATCATTTATATCGAATAGAACATTGACAAAATATTTTAAAGAAAAACTTCGAACACATAAAAAAGACATCAGTATACCCATTTCAAAGGGCACTGACACCAACGGGGAATGGCACATAGAACTAACAATGCATTTTTATTTGCATAATGATTGTAAACACATTTATAGTTCGTTGTTAAAATTGACATGTGAAATATGCCTTTGTAATTGAAAACCAACGATTATCAGAAAAACCTATTTGGAAAAGCGTTTTATTTAACACATTTGTTGAGATAGTGTTAACATTTGACAATATGTGATATGTGACGTTCTTGTTTATCATGTGGAAAAAATTATCTCACAATAAGGCATCGTCATTATTTCTTGAACGAATCTGCTATAGTTGAAAAAAAAATCACAAACTAGGCACTATAATTATGAAATATTATTTAAACGTGCCTCAACATTGGTTTGCCTTAATGATCTAAAAAAGGGCAACTTTAAATTTTATATACTTGATTAACTTACCAGTCGACCCAACGCACTGGAAAAGGAGAATTGTTAACACAACTGAAATGGAAGACAAAACAATGTGTCAGATGATTCGACATTTACCCTCGTCCTAGTAAGAAAAAGCGATGTCCGACATAAACAAAAACTATATTCTCGGGACAATAATCATTACCTTTCAGCAGAAAACATGTTCATTGCCTGTTACAATAAAAGGTATGGAGCAAAACGGACTTCATTTGCGAATAACCTTCACTGGTGAATCTGAGCGTTGACAAGAATGTACATTGAACGCGACCCTGCTTTTAGTATCGTGTAATTTTAACCTGAATCACTATTAAAAACCTTCGTTAATTTGAATAGTGGAAACGACAATCTGTAAACTTGTCTTAATTTTTATCGATATCGGCATTAAAATAAAAGAGAGCCGTCATAGAGAATTTGTTCTTTCAGCATTATTTGTGACATGTACATTTGATACATGTACATGAATATGGGTCTTGTACGCGACACACCGTATCGCAATTTAAACACATTGTTTCTTATATGCATATCCACAAATGCACTTAAATGAGCAGAGCGAACGGAAACAAAAAATCAGTCCACCGTACCATGCACTGTGCGACTTCTGTATGACAGCCTTCGTTAACATGCACACTGGTATGTATTATGGCGACGACGTTGATGGCATAAGAGCTTCAATATTTAGTTCATGATAAACAAAGTATATTTTAAAAAATGAACTGCAAGTTTATTTATCAGCTTCAGACGCTCTTGAGTGTTACCATGATGCAAGATTTATTCATGTATGAAGTATGATTCTGATTAATTATTATTATGTTAAGTACCAAAGAAGAATTAAGTACAATAGAGGACAATGTAAACTTTTGAAATGTGCAATAACTGGTTGTTATGTAAATACAGAACAATTACATACATATTAACATTTGTAAAGAGATGAAACGGCAGAGCAACGAGTATGTAACATACTGTGTTGATGATGTCAATAATTAAACAGTTAAATAGCATTACAATGTTAACACAAGTTTAATTGGACATACGCATATGGTATTTATTTGAATATTTCATATAGCAAAATCGAAAGAAAATGTAACGCACATTAAGCATGCCTTTTAAGAAAAAAAAAGCAACTTTATGTTTCGATAGCTATAAAAAATATATTAAGTGTACGCTATTACAAATAAAATACAAATAATTTAATGTTGAATTACCTCTCATGTTTAACCACATCGCACACTTGGTCTCCTGACGAAGATCAGGACTGTTTCGTGGAGGATTCATACGAGGCATATCGGCCAACAATCTGTTGTTTCTCATACACTTACAACTGGATAAACGTCAACTATCAGTAGTTTGCTGATTAAACAAACTAATATACTCAGGTTGAATTTAGGTCACATACTTACCGTACCTTATCGAACATCAGGAAATGGAAGTCACGCATGTGCTGCACAAAGCTGTCATTGTGTCGTGTTCTGATAAAACTGGGCATAATGCTTTTGCGTAAAGTGTCATCCCAGATTAGCCTGTGCAGTCCGCACAGGTTAATCAGGAAAGACAATTTCCGCTTTTATGGAATTTTTCGTTTAAATTAAGTCTCTTCGTAGCGAAAATCCAGTTTAGGCGGAAAGTGTCGTCCCTGATTAGACTGTGCAGACTGCACGGGCTAATCTGGGATGACACTTTACGCACATGCTTTTTGTCCAGTTTTTTCAGAACGCGAATACATTATTCACAAATTCGTATCATGACTACTCATAGGGTGGCAAGTGTATTGGAATATTAAAGATATTTACCAAAAAACGACAGCGCATCATTTGCTAGTGAATATGTATTATGTTAATTAATAAGTGCAAATGAATTAATTCTGTCAAATGTTGTCAAATGCTCTTAGCTTTAAGATGAGTCGTCCTTGTCCTTTGATATGGCAAAGTCTTAATTCTTAATGACATGAAACAGACGTCTCAGAAAACACAAGCAAGCATGATGAGAGAAATTATGACGAAAAATTGAAAATGTGGTTATCTAAGAGTAAATCCCATGCTTTACTCGAGCGTCTGGTCACTCATGCGAACGCTTGCTTTTTTTGAATTACGTACACTATATCAGTTAGTTTATTTCATTTAATTTCATTGGTTTTACAGTGTTTAAACTTCGTTTTGCTATCAAAGTTGTGTGAAGGTTTCAACTTGTTTTCCTTCTTCTATTATGTTGTTTACTTATCAATAGTTCTCCCTAAATCTCCCACATTCATACCACTGTACTACGACAATGAATGTTTACGATTGATCGAGTTTAAATAATAAAATTAATATTTACCCGCATACGTTATGTATATTATTCGTGATCCATCGCTTTTAGGTAGCTTTCATCTTCGAATGCAGCAATTTACACAAAATGTGCATCGAAATAATTTTCTATTCACTCAGTCATGCGGCTTATATAAAAAAAAACGTATCGAAAATAAAATAAAATATGTCAATAGATTAGATCATGCAAATGATTCAATTACCACTACTTCTATAACTTGTGTATACATGTTTTTAAGCTTAAACGCTGCGTTCATTCAACAAACGTTATCACTACTGAATACAACTTATGTTTATTCGCTTCAGAATAAACCATTTTATCCAACGCAAGCAATTTAACTATATTGATATATAAACAACGTCACAACATATGCTTTACAGCTTTCATGTAAATTATTCTCCCGCATGGGACGCTAAACCAAAGTATATGATGGGCTGCAATTCCACATGATTTCTTTCACCCTGTTGTCTCATTGCTGAGTAAGTTGCATACTTTGCTATTAAGAAATGTATTTTAAAAACCCGCCCACCTCTCTGTGTCGTTTTACAATGAACAATGATACTCGCCATTTCGTCATATAATTTCAGCCATTTTTCCATGTCTTCTTGTTACTTCTCCTCTCGTCGTCAATGCTGATCAGAGACTGATTGAATATGTTATGGACTTCTGGTGCCAGAGTGCTGCCTGTGTTAAGAACTTCCGATATCGGGGTCTTGATTATTTTCTCAAATATGTCTTAGAGTGGCATGCTCCTATTAGAACACAGCCTACCGGTGTCGGGGGATATAAGCTATCATAATTTTATGATAGTATTTTTGTTCATGATTTTTTTGTTAGCTTTGACAAAAAAAATTGCCAAACTTATATAATAAATTAATTCTCCAAACGTATTGTGCTTGTCGTTGGATAATAACCCTAGTTCTTGTTCTAAAGGGAGGTCATTGCTGCTTGCCTCCAGTAATATTGACTTCCCTTTCTATTTGTCGCTGCTTTAATTGTTTTCTTGGGACACCGGAACAAACCGTGAACCGTGAAATGCACTTACCTATAACACATGTTTATCGATTCTCAATCTGAGAATAAGAAACCATTTGATTATATTAAATTAAGTTTCTAGATTTTGACATTCTTTGTTTTACTGAAACTAAACTTTCCTCAAAAAGATCTGTACCGATTCTTTGTTACTCGCCGGTTTTGATAAATTATTATGATTAAGAGAAGATCATACCGGACTCAGCCGGTTTTCTAACTTACATCTCATTTCAATCTTAAACGAGCACTAGACCTAGAGACTATTCTGCCCGAATCCATATGGGTCCTTATATCTGACCACTCATATAGTTATTTAATTGGTAATGTATATTGCTCTCCGAATTCGGAAGTCGAAATTTGGGAAAGATTCAATATTTGCACAAAACAAGCCAATGATATATGTTACAGAATATTCGTAAAGGACATATTGATTAAAACTCAATTAATCTGTTAAACCATACATTTAAAGACAAATTATTTTCGGACATGTGAAATGTCGTAAATGCACCTCCTTATAACAATAGCCAAAATGCCTTTGCTAGATGTGGTCTGGTAACATAGATTTAACAAGGATACCTTCACAAATATTATTGTCTGCAACCGTAAAGCCCAATTCTTTAACAAGTTGGTATGTGGCATCATGAAAGGGTCCTCTACGAAGTATTCTCCATTGATGCCCTGGGTTTAAAACTTGTCAACCCCGGAGGTTGTTAGCTTTACATTTATAATAAAATCGTAAAGCCAAATAGATTTTCTTAGTCTTCTCTGAAAACAAAACACAAGACCAAGAACTTTGATATTTATTATTTAACACCAGATAGTGGTCCTCTACAAAGGTTATTCAAATAATGCATTTGGTCAAAACTGACCAAGCCACACGAGTAACATGATTTATATAGACTGGTACAGCCAAACAACTTTAAAGAAAATCTGATCTAAAATGACACAATCCGGAGGTATAAATATTGCCAAGTAACAAAGTGGTCAACTACTAAGTTTGCTAAATGTATGCCCCTGTATTCAAACATAGCCGCAAACCAGGAGTAATATACCTATGAGGATCAGTTTCTTAGGAGAGCGTTGAGGGACCTTCATGGCCCTCTTTTCTATTGATCTTTTAATGTAACATGCGCCACACACCTATGTCCGACTGATTTAAAATCGAATTTCATATACTTTCATATAATTTCCAATCACCAAAAAACATGGTTCTGTGCGTCTTTAAGTACAAACAAAACAATTCAAATGTTATATATCAACATTTAATATAAATCACAATTTGATATCACATGTATAAGAAATCTATATATTTCTTATTATCTATATGCCTTTATATGCACAATGTGTATTAATGTTACATTGTCAAAATGGCTTAAGTCAATGCACACTTACAATGTAAATAAACATAACTATTTATAAACTATTTAATCCCCACGGCCCATCGTCTTGTATGTAAATAGGATAAAAATAAAATATTATATTCAATTATATGTTTGCATTATGTTGTCAACAAACTTGTTTATATATATATATATACATGAATATACGATGAATGCAATACACATAAACGTGTATATATTTAACATTCAACATATACAGTATGATAAGTGGATTCATTGCGATTCTACAATATTCTAATCTAAATAAAAAAGGAAATATCAAAACACTGTCAATACTTCTGTCAGTCCGTAGTTCCATCCGCAAAACTGGGTTCTAAAGATACGTGCATGAAACTGCACACCTGTGCAAGACAATGTGCATATTATGCCATACTTCTTCATTGATTGGCAAATATTTGGTCTCTATTACTTTAAATGAACAACACCTAGATATTGTAGTCAATCACACAGCAAATAAGATATGATCATGAAACTAGTTATACACATCGACCTATACATTTGCCATTTCTCTGTCTGTCAATCACTTTCTTTGTTGCTACATTGTTAAAACCGAGTTTAGGCAAACTTTTCATGAAAAATCATCATGAAATATTATATACATATTGTATAAAGTCTCGACATAATTATGTACGATATATATTTTTGTCCAGAAGTCAAATGACATGTATCAACAATTTTGTCTTATGAAATACAAAGGTTATGCCGGTAAAAACCCAAATCATACTCATATCTATTTTACAAAACATAATTAACATGGGTTTAAAGACACTATCAAAGAACAAATATTTCATTCTAGGCGATTTGTTGCAAAGAGTATCTAATTAAACAATTGGAAAATATAATCGCAATTTAAATATAAACGTGTTCGAATAGATACTGCACCTTATATGTATTGTTCTGTGTTCGTTTTCTACATGAGTATTCGATTCATATCTTGTTTTCTATAAATACGAGTCGGGAGAAGGGAAGACTATTTTGCTGCTTCGACCAGTTCTCCGCAATGGCGCACTATCGTTATAACGTCCATTGACAAAATACATTCTCTTGATGTCGAATTGACATTCACCTTTGCATCGAAGCTTTATGTACACCCACCGCTTAAACAAATGCTTTACAGGAATATATTCAAGGACATGATCCAAGATATCACCAGCGCCTCTGTTAATATAATCTCCAAATGATACATCCGATTCAAAATGTAAGATATCGAAATTCTCTGCTGAGATCAACTCCTGTTCAATTTGCAGGTACTCGTCCGGAGCATGATCATCATGAGACTGAAACAATAACTGACATTCCAACGGCTTGGTGAATCGAGCTAAATTATGCAACACATATTGTAAGGAGAATGGTGACAATTGACCAGTCACAATCAGAAGCTTTTCAACATTACAAAATGTCGGTAATGTTTTTTAAATAAATGGAATTCCGTGTATACATAGAAAAGTCATATCTGTTACGCATGTGTTGATAGTTTTCAGAGAGTCAAAAACAGTCATCGAGTAATCTGAATTGCAAACTAGATTTATACTGGTTTCAACACTCGATGTATCTGGTGGGGAAGATGCAGTAATCTCAACACTGGGATTTAAATCTGTTCGACATTGTACTTTACGTACGTTAAGTCTAAATAATGATTGTGTCTGAGACAATGAACCTCTAATCTTGTAGTGTTCGTCGAAATAGTCCAAAATAGTTTGTAAGTGAGTCATTTGCAAATGGATTGGTAGAGTTGCTAATTGTCTCTCACATACAGGACGTAAGGACGATGGAAGACAATGTTTAGTGACACTAAGCAGTTTCTCACACATTCGGTAAATGTTATATTGATCACTTTCGATGATTCGGTTCGGTTCATGCAATGTTTCCCGATGCACAGTTTGTTCCGATTTATTTTGCATTATTATGTCGTTTGAATCGGACATTACTGCATGTACATTCACTTTGCACTTTACGGGGTATTCACTTTTCGACAGAGAGTATAATAAGTTGCACAGCGATTCAAATGAAATAGTAACTGGGTCAAAATGAATGCATCGAATAGACGGCGGTAAGCGGAGGTCCGAGCAAAAATGCATGGCGCTTATATTAAGCTCTTCAATATTTTTGAGTGTAGCAATAGTCTGAAATAGTAACTGTGCAAATGGAATTCCCTTTATAGTAAGTCCCTTTAGAGACGTGTGACGCATTGCTTCGTACATTCCGTAGCTGATGCCATCGCATGTTAAATAAACATTTGGAACTCTGTCCAAACATTCGCTAAACAAGCGAGTTTTAAGTTTAAGATCAATTCCTGACTGGACATAAAAACTCTCTAGAAAACAATTCACTTGATGATCTAATTTCGATAATTTTGCCAGTAATTGATGAACTGATGTTGATGAACACATAAAACCACTTAAATGAACGTGTTCAATTGATTTTGGCAGCGGCAGATCATCAAATGTTGCAATATTCGTGTTTGGCACTAAAGTAAGACTTTTCAGCTTATTCAGCTTCGACAGTATGCTATATTCAAACGTCGCGTTTCCCTTGAGTACAAGTGTCTCAATATAGTGACAGAGCGACAAATCCAATACACCAAAGTCACCACTTAATCTCAAGCATCGAAGGCATTGTGCAGATAACGCAATTATTTCATGTAGTTGTTCACAACTTAGCAGTGATTTTATCTGCTCTTCCCGATCGCTTAGTATAAGCGACCGAACGTTTGATTTGTTGGTTAACAACAGCTTTGTGAAAATATTTACGTCCATGCCATACATTTCACCGTTGAAGTCATCGAGATAAAGACGTATGTTATCAGCGTTTATATTGCTGCACTTAGCTTCTTGATATCCAGTGATAATTGTGCTTTGGATATGGTAAACATGGAAATTGTGCGTATTCATTAGGTAGGACAGATCATACGCAGCATTCATATTGAGACCACATAGATATATGAATATCTGAGATACTTCTATATAAGCGTTTTTAAATTTTGCAAAATAACCTTTTATGATGTTTTCAACTACCTCCGGATTATTTGCAATATGGAAGGCAGCCAGAAACTCTTGTATTGATAGATGTACAAACGAAATGCTAGTTGTATGCCTTGTCAACGAAGGGCATTTACTTTCTGAGATGATTCCCGTTTTCAAAGCAAATGTCTTTTGATCTTCCGACATATATTTGAGCATTTCTCTTTCGCTAAAAACCAATGAACGTTCCTTCTCACTAGAAAACAACAGAGAAAACGCAGTCAACGAAAGGGCCTCTACACTTTGCATATTGGGTTGTATATATGCCGTTTCGGAGAAGCATTTGTATATCGGTGGGTTAAAGTAGCCTCTTCTGTTGCTTGCCTTCTTCATTAAACTGTCAAGAATCAGACAGTGTATCTCACAAGATGATCCCTTTAAGAACACATCCTCCCTCCAAAAACAAACTACCAATACCAGAAACATTGGTGACGCTAAGTATTTTGACAATGAATATTTGGATACGTAATCTTTGAACTCTTTAAATTTCACTTCCATGTTATCAGCAAAGAAGCTTTTCAGTACATTTTTAATCAGAGAATCAGTGTCGGATATCCCTTTTAGTTCTAGAAGACTGTCAACTTGTGAATCTTTAATGCGCTCGTCTGTCATTTTCCACGGACGTGTTGTGATTAACAGAGTGCATAGACCATGACTACTTGCCATTAATGGTAATGCAAGTTTTCTATTAGGATCTGTCCACTCGTCTAAACCATCCGCTACAACAAGGCATTTTTTGTTTTGCAAGACAAACTGAAGAAATGTATATGCCTTCTCGCGATGGGAATCTGTATACATCGAATCGATAATTTGCTCTTTTATCATCTTCACTATTTCACGTTCATCTGTTGAATGTCTCAATGTTATGAGAAAAACATAATCAAATTCGAGTAACGATTTTACATCTGAAAAGTCTCCATTCTGTTTGCAGGTTAGCAGTAAATCTTCTTTGTTTGACCAATCGATAATTAACTTTGCTGCAAATGTGGACTTCCCAACACCGGGCTGACCTTGGATGTATATTCGTCGATTTAAATTGTCGTCCGTGTAAAATAGATCACGATATGTGCAAACTTCAGTGTCATTTTTGTCACAAAGTGGAATACGCACCAATTTCGGCGAAACATACACGTCTCTTATTTTTCTATCAACGCTTTGAACCAGTGGAGATATCGCCACGCTGCCAAATGCTTCATCGTAGTGCTTTATTAAAATGGATTCGAAATCTGGAAATAAATCAGAAAAGGTTTACTGTAATAAACGTAATGAATACACTACAGTGTTCTTCGTTTACATAAAAAAAAACACACGCAAATACAAACAACATGGTATCACTTACTAGATAATTATATAAAAATAATATAATCGAACCTTTATCAAAGTGTTCTTCTTTTTCGTTCTGTAGTTTGAGGTCAATGTGGGAAATGGCATCATGTTTTGCATCTGCTATTTCCTCGATACCACGCTGAACATGTTGGGCAATTGTTTGGAGGCAGCTTGACAAGTATGATTTTATTTCTGCGATGGCTTTAATTAATTCTTGCGATATATGTTTACCAGCTTCCACAGAGACGTGTTGGGACTTTTCAAGTGTTTCATGTGCCTCTTTTAACAGTGCACTCATCTCTCCATGGGTTATAGACAGTCGATCATTTTGTAACTAAAATAAGTTAAAATTATAAGTCAACGTTTACTTATGGTTGGCAGTCATGTCCTATTCTGTTAAATATTTGATTCTGTTAAACATGTTCATTGTGCTGACGGTTTGCTCTTATATTCAATGATTGGAATACAAATAACAATATATTCAATTTGTTCAATGAGTTCTGATTTTGAATAAAACCATTCATAAAATAAATCAGACATGTTCCGTGTTAAAAGTTTAACCAATACAATCTTACATTAATATTGAACATAAAAAAATATTGGCGTTTTATGTGGAGTTTTTATAGTATAGCATCAATTTTTACCTGTTGAATTTTTGCTAGGGCACGTTTAGCAGAGCTATCGTGAACTAGGCATTTTGCATCGGCTAGAAGATTGGTAATTGTCATGAAGATATCACTGAGATCTGAATCATTAATTGTACATGTTGGTGTGTGCCGAACATCTCGTCCAATCTGGCGGGCCTAGGATTGAAATGACACCAGTACTTGTTAGTTGTTTATTAACACTTTCTCTTGTTTTTTACAAATGTATATATAACGTTTGTTGCTTGATCAGTCCAGTCCTTGGTTTAGTTAAAAGTGTATTGTCTGCAATTTTATAACAAAACAAAATTAAAAACAAAACGTTTATAAAAAAATAAATCGCAATATAAAACTTTCTTTTAAGAGTGATAACCTACCTTTGTTAATAAACATGATGGAAGTGGTTGTTTAGGCGCTATGTCGAAGGAGAAACAGCTGTCAAAATGCTTGCAGTTCAAACAAATATTTAATACTCCGTTGAAATCTGTATTTTGAACAGATGTAACATTAGCATAGCCGTCAGGAGGGCAAAAACACTTAGCGAGTTCCCAGTGGTTGCTTGTCCATTGTTCAGCTTTTGTGTTTTTCCAAGATGGGCCGGAATATCGATGTTGTGATTTAATATTCTTTAGAACTTTCTCACATATGCTGCTTGTACATCTTCGAGGTTGTTTAAGTTGCGTATTGTGGAAAGTACAATTTGTCGTGTTTTTACATATGCCTTTTGTAGGACATTTCAACAAGTTCTCTGTTAAGCATTGTCCACAACTTCTTCTGACAGTTGCTTGTACGTTTTGAATTTCCCTATCAACAAAGTTCTCTAGCCCTTCTTTTGTGATATTAAGAGCAATGAATGCCTTAAACCAGTTAGTGGTTTCTCCGTCAGTAAAGACGTGTGTAAAACTAGCCATATTATTTGCTTCTTAATGCGCATTGATCATTTTCACAACCTGCAAAAAGAACTGCTAATATAAACTCAATAAAAAAAGTCTCAGTTCAGAAATAAAGCTGGGCCAAGTGTAAGGTTTGGACGTCCTTGAACCGGTTTTAATATGGTTGACTATATTTGACAAGTACTACAACACTTTTTTCCGAAACCAAAATAATAGAAGAGGACAAAAGGCTTTTAAGCGCTCACTTGCTTTAGCTTCATGAGGTTTTTCATATAACTAAAAGGAGAGTGCCGTTCCCCCAGAAGCCATGTTCTTCAAAGGACCAAAATCCTTTACAAAACAAACAAAATATAGACAAATAGAGTATTTACATAGTTTCAATATTGCAATTTAAGGAAAACTTCGCACCCTGAGAGACCGCCACTCTTCAACGGACCGGGAAACGATTGTTCATGTCGAACTTGTTTCAAACTGTGACACAATGTGGACATAAGACCCATATAGAACCCACATTCCTCCCATATGGCACTCATGTTGGTATCAAATGATGTTTAACGGACGGAGACCAATATGTTTTTGTTTTTACCGTTTAAAGACGATGACCCAGATTTATTCATTTTCAGAGTGTTTGTCTTATTCATATGTTTAAAGTGTTACCTGTGTGAATGTGATGTTATAGTGAAAGGATCTGGGCTACGTTTAAAGTTCTGCGCCCTTCAAACCGGTTTAAACCAAGAATGTTATGCTTTTGCATGGCGATGACCCCAGTTGTATTAACATATGTTTGTTTTGGTGTGGTTTGTGTGGTATCTTAAAGAATGAAAAGTTGGTCACTTAAAATTGACATTTTAGTGATGAAATAATTAATCTTGTTCGAACCTTTTAATATATTGAGGCTTATCAGGGTCAAAACTTTCCGTTCTATGATAGTTTTTATTTAAATAAATTATGTGCTTTTAGTTTTTGTTTAAAGAAAGTATGTTCCAATTAAAGCGGAAAGTGTCGTCCCTAATTAGCCTGTGTGGACTGCACAGGCTAATCTTGGACGACACTTTACGCACATGCATTAAACCCCCTTTTCACATAGCGAGGCTAATTTATAATTGTATTGAAATGTCGTACTAAGTATCGCGTGATACATTAAAATAATAAAGTTTTATATGGTTTAAAATGTTTTAAACTGTTTTATTGACTGTTGATATGCATTCAACAATTGAGTAGATGACTTTAAACTAATGTGTATGCCAATACAAACAAATAGAAATAAGACTTTTATACCCGTATTACGGTTTTGGTAACGCCTCGTTGCTCTCTTTGAATTTACACAATGGCACGAAATCTGATCGGTCGTTGTATTGTCGCACATTTTATCCCAATATCACGTCAGCTCGTAAGCAAGATAATACTAGTATACCATATGCACAAATATGCTTAAATTCTCTACTCATATTGATGTAATTTAAGTTTTACTATGTGTATGCATTCATGATGATTGTTTATAAAAAAAACTTCCTGCAAGTATTATGATTTCAAATAAAATACAGCCATACAAACAATGTTTATTAGCTCAAGAATAAACTGTCTTATTCGACGCAAAGGCTATTTTCCTAAGGGGACGCCGAATCCCAAAACCCCAATGGTATAACCCATCCTACCCAGTTTACTGTAACACATAGACTCGTCCACTAAGTACTTAACAACTTCCCATGCAAACTGTCAGTCTTTCTCGAGGTCGTCGCATATCAGACTAGGTCGCTCTATTGTTTACACAAGCTTACATTTTCCACCCCCTCCCACTTGATTTCTTATTGTAACGCGACATTATTATGCCAAACCTTAAAGATAAAAATGTGCGTAGTTAAAATGTTTGGCGTTTGTCGTTGAATAATCATCGTGATTGTGTTTAAAATACACCAAGTAATCATAATGATTGTGTATGAATTGCAGCCATACACTCCTGATAATTGTATATAAATTAGAGCCATGCCATCATTATGATTGTATATGACATACAGCCATGCAAGCATGATGATTGTTTCGTGAAATACAGACATACACTTATTATTTTTGTATATAAATAACAGTCATACAATCATGAGGATTGTATATTTAACACAGCCATGCAATCATGATCATGATGATTGTATATGAAAAACATGTAATCCATGAACATTTGTAAGCAATTTTCCTCTTTGACAGACGCATTAGAAAGGTACATATAATTAAATAGTTCCATAATTAGTCAGAGCAGTGTAATAACATTTATTACCTTGATTAAATAAAATCGTGTAGTGAAACAGTATTGAAAAAACGAGTTAAGTAACAAACATTCCTTTACATAAGCTAACATATGATCATAATGGTCAGTATTTACTTATTTATTGTTTATTGTGTACTACACAGCATAACAAAATGTATTTGTTTGCGCCATGTCATTTCATTTCCATGTAACATAGTTTGCACCTGAACTTAACAATTATTTATTATTGAATCATGTTTCATTATTACCAAGATGGTATCAAGTGTTTATAAATAAAATGGAGAATAACCTTTTATTTAATACATTTTAATGTGAACGTACAAGCTTTTTGTCTATTTGTTTCAATCTAAAAACGGCGAAAATATAGTAAAACTACTTACCAAAGTGCCGCATTCCTTTTGTATCGTTCACACATCCACTCCCGATAAAGCTTTGAAAAGAAATGAGATAAACGTTCAGTTCACCTTGAAAATCGTAAAAACTCTTACGCCAGCTTAGCGTCTCATTTCATGATGAACGCGAGATACTAATTTTATCAATTTTGTATTTTGCTGATAGATGAGCGCTCATTTTACATACTACGTTTAACGACAACAACATTTATTGCACCTTCAAAAATGATCGCGGTAAATGCAGTAATAAGTTCATCAACATGTACCAGTACGGCTAGTTTTTTGCCGAATAATTAATTAGGTATGAAAACAACCAACACCAATCAGTATTTTTTACTATGTCCTTTTTATGCGTTGCATGTTTTCCATTGGTTCCATATCACCAATCCTTTTGCATGTTTTCATCCATTGAAAACATTATTTTATTTTCATTTTCTTTTATTTATCAATTGCATTGCCCATATATAGAATTAATGCTTGAAATTTATTGAAGTACGCCCCCGATGTTCAAAAAATGTCATGATGACCCTGTGATGAAATTGCCGTAAAAGCATGGAGAAAATACTTAACTATAATTGTGACATGTGGATATAAACTCGGTCACGCAAATACGTCGTTGTGCGCTCCTTTTTCACCATTTTCATTGTGCAAGATTGTAATAAATAATAAAGCAACAATATACCCTTATTAAATAACACTATGCAAACAATGGAAACATAGTAATTTGGCTCTTTATTACGCAGCAGCTGTTACAGCTGTTGCATGGTAATATTGTGTACGGGTGTTTAAGGTTTCATATTTAAATCTGTTCATGCGAAACTTAACAAGTGTACAAAATGTGACGCCAGCTTAGCGTCTCATTACATGATGAATGCGAGTAAATGCTTTTTT
>VMBQ01005210.1:0-27081 GCA_007657795.1 Dreissena rostriformis
CACACCACCACACAAGAGATCCACACATCAGAATGGGAGCCGTGTTGACTCAGGTGCTGGTCTTTTGTAATTTTTGTTATGAGAGAACATTCAGGGTATTAGTGTTTGTACAAATCAGAATGACAAGATTAAATATTGAATATATGACTACTAATAATAAACAACAAGTTTGAAAGTAAAAATGTATAATTGTGGACACAGTATCACCACTTTGGTCAGGTGTATTACTGTAACCTGACGATAAAGGAATGGGGAAAAAATGTGTCAGTGAAACATCAAAAAACTTAACTTCAGAATGTAAGATGCCACCCTTCTCTATATAGTAAATTGGTAAATTTGCTACTGGTATTTTGGCACAAGTAGAGATAACAGGTTAATAGTAATTCTTTAATTATCGCAGTCCCTGTGTTAAAAAAAACAATAAGAAAAATAACCTAGAATTACCATATAAATTAACTTGTTTTGCAACTGTTTCACTGAGTGTCTGTTTTCAGCCAATTCCCAGGAGTTCATGAACACTGATGTCTCAGATGTGTCTGACAATGACGGGAATGACAGTATACCATGCCAGGAAATGTTTGAGGTTAACAACCAGTCTGAAGAAACAAATCACAGTGAGAACCAGTCCATTGACAATCATTCAGCAAAATTTGAACAGAATTCTTCGGCCATGATGGGTAACGGATCTGTGAGATTGAAAGTTGGTTCTGATAACTTGAGTAGCCAGCGTTTAAATGTATGTACACTACAGTTTGATTCTAGAAGTTTGAATTCATCAGAAAGACTTACAAGAAACTCCAAAGATTCAAGGGTGGCTAAAAGTGTTCACAGTTTAGATAGAACAGGAAGTGTTCACAGTGCGGATAGAACAGGAAGTGTTCACAGTGCGGATAGAACAGGAAGTGTTCACAGTGCAGATAGAACAGAAAGTGTTCACAGTGAAGGTAGAACAGAAAGTGTGTACAGTAGAACAGACAAAACAGCATTAGAGGAGGAGGATCTTACAGATTCAGAAAACAGTTTGTCAGAATCACCTTTGTTGTCATGGAAACTGAAGGATCATTTCCCCACGTTGCCTAGCGAAGATGACTCCCTTACCCCACCCACGCTGGGACAGCACATTCCCCCACACCTAGCATTCCTTTCTCAGACCATATCATCATCGTCACATGCCAAATCTCCTTCGTTAAGCACAATTTTGCCATCGTTTTCCAAGAGCGTCAAGACACATGCCGGATCTAAACGTCCGGTGAGGAAATGCAAGTCTGCAGGAAAGCAGACTGCACGGAAGTCGTTCCAGAACGGGACTTCAGACTCTGACCTGCTGGCAGGCATAAAACAGGAACCAGGTGGGGTGAAATTTTCATAATTTGTAAAACTATTAGAGCCTGGTTCTGGCAAATATTGGCTTAATGCATGTGCGTAAAGTGCTTATCTGGGACAATACTCTCCGCCTCAACAGGATCTTTGTTTAAACCAAAAATACCATAAAAACGGAAAGTGTCTTCCCTGATTAGCCTGTGCAAGCTTAATCCTAGAACGAGGATCATTTGGATAACTATTATTTTTTCTGTCAGACATTATTTTGGGGGAAATTTAATGATAAGCTTACGGTGACTTACCCACAATTACAAATGTTGAATGAAATTTGTGTGGGAATGTTTCTGTCTAAATCACTGTAAATCCGGTTCACAGTGCTGTTAACTTTCTCAGATTGCAGTTTATTACCAATAAACTTATGGCAATTAGTCTGATATTAATTTTTGGCAACTGCTTGAAAGGCTTGCCCATAAATTCAAATTTCACTTAATTTTGTGGCTAAATTTGCGATCTGCATGTGTGCAACTTTTATGTAAAACTGTAACTGACGCTCAATGTGCTGTTAAAATGTTTGGTACCAGGGTTTTTTTGGGGTTGTGGGGGAAGGGGCCTTTAGCCCTTATGTGGGGGAATTTTACGCGGGATTTTCCACTTTGGGGGAAAATTGTGCGAGTGGGAATTTTCGCGGCGTTTCTCTTTTTGGGGGATTTGTTTACTTACTCTCTCATTATTACAATACATTTGTACATGTTTGCACTATATTCATTGTTTTTTTTCATAATTTATTACGTTTGGCAAGATTAAATTGAAATAGAATCTATTAAAAAAAAAAAAAAAAATTAGGGGGAATTTTTGGTTCTGAAAGGGGAAAAACCAGCCTAGTTTGGTGGGGGAAGACGCCAATATTCGGCGTCTGTTATATAAGGTAAAAAAAACCTGGGAACTCATTATGGCTCATGAGGCTCGTTCTGGGAAAACAGGCTTAATGCATTTGCTTAAAGTGTCGTCCCTGATCAGCCTGTTGCAGATTGCATATGCTATTATTTGGGATGACACTTTCGGCCTAAACTAATCTGGGATGACACTTAACACACTTGCATTAAGCCCCATTTTCCCAGAGTGAGGCTCATGTTTTATATATTGTTCACACAGAGCTGGACTGCCTCCTGTCAGCATGCACCACACTGACCAATGATGGACACATGAGGCTTGTTACTGGTGAGGCTCCCCTGGCAGACCTGGTCACCTTGGCAACAGATACTGAGGTAGCAATGTCGTTATGATATTCCCGCTGCGCTATGCATTCCATTTAATATTGCTCATTACTTTGTATTTATTGTATTGCTCTGTTAGAAGTTATGTGTGTGATTGCTCCACCTGTAATACTAGTAAATTAATTTATTTGGCTTCAGTTTTATTAGAATAATTGGCAGATGAACTGAATCAACTGATATAGGGATTGTATTAATATATTCCAGGCCAAGCCATTCCTGCCATCAAGCTCACCCCCTGTTTCCATGACAATATCCGGGACCACCAGGCCAACCAGTAAACTGTTCCGTAGTCCAGCACGGGATGAAGAAATGTCTGAAACTGCGCTACTGGACGCGGCAAAGGTCGGGGTGCGGTGCTACCAGTGCCCGATATGTCTGCTGATGACACGTGACCGACACGACTTGAAGCGCCATCTACGTACTCACACAAAGGAAAAACCGTTCAAGTGCAGCTACTGCATTAGGAGTTTTATCCGTAAATGGGACTTTGAGAATCATCAGGTGAAACACGGCGCGGTGAAACAGAGTGCACCGGTGCAGAGTCCAGGTGGGATACAGACAATTGATAGTTATAGTAGACTAGTGGAGAAGGTGTTGAGTGGGATGCGAGAGGGAAAACAGGGGCCAGAACTTATAGAGGGGGAACATTCAGGGGACGGGTCACAAGAGGGGAATGTGGGGCAGGACAGTGTGGAGGGGGAGAGTGTTGAATATGGGGGGAGTTTGTTTGAGGAGCATTGATGATGTGAAATTATGGAAGTATTGATAATTCAGCCTCACTCTGGGAAAATGGGGCTTAATGCATGTGCGTTGTGCCATCCCAGAAAATCCAGTCAAGGCGGAAAGCGTCGTCCCTGATTAGCCTGTGCGGACTGCAAAATAGACAGACAGAAATTTATAGAGGCTGAACTGGTTTACCGAACTGGGTAATTTTAAATCAAGATATTATTGATGGTGATAGTATATAAAATGTGTAAATTTGTTGGGTGATGCTATGAAATCCTGAGTATTCATAAAACAAATTGGTGAATGCAATCTGATTGAGATTTGGAATTATAATGTTTGCTCATAACTGTTGCACATGTAACATGTTTTCATCAAATTCTGCGGCTGTAACTTAACTCCACTACCCCAATCAGAAAGTAGATATTTTGTCCGTACACAGTTAAAAAAGTCGCAATTTCTTACTTTTAGTTAATGTCAACAAGTATTTAAATGCTATATAAAACCAACAATATTGGTGTGTGCATGTCAAATATCTGAGTATCTATTTTAAAGTATCAAGATATTAATTTCTTATATTATTTAGTACATTTATAATAGTCTTCAATTCCCCTGTCTAGATATTCCATGTAACTATTCCAACCAGGAGAGGGCCCAGACTCATTCCCCCAGGAGTGAGAATATACTCTTTGTAAAAGTTGTGTAAGCATCCATTCCAAATTCATAACAAATTTGCTATTGAGCATTTTCACACGTTTTGTAAAAACATAATGCTTGTTATTTTGTGATTTGAGAGTTGCATTCTGGTAAAACTGGGCTAAAAACATGTGCGTAGAGTGTCCTCACAGACTTATCAGGGACAACACTTTCTGTTTTTATGGAATTTTTCGTTTAAAAGGAGAGCTCTTTTATACCAATATCCAGTATGGGCGGAAAATATTGTCCCTCATAGGTGATTGTGGACTGCACAGGCTTATCCGGGATGACACTTTATGCAAATGCATTAGGCCCGGTTTTCCGTACGCGGCTCATATTTGTATTATCAGACAGTTTCTTGGATTGACCTAAAATGTAACTGATTATTTTTTTGAAATTTGGTGTACGGGTGTATATGTAATGTATGAGTGTAAACATCTGATACATTAAATAAAAACAAACACTATGTTGTATTCTTTGTGTATTTGACTTGAAAGTTATAAATAATGATATAAAAGGACCATTATGCCTATGTCAGTTTGTGTATGCTGTTAAAGAGACTTGTTCAAAGTTTTATGTTTAAGTTAAATATGGTACGCAATGTCTAAATGTGACTGAGTAAAACCTCTTTACTTGGAATTTCAAAATACGGATGAAAAGGCAAACTATTCATCAACAATTTTAGGACATATCAGCTAATATGATTTTTAAATTATGTTCATTGAGAATATTGAGGTATGATTACACTATTTTGTACGATTTTGTTTTGTTGTATTACTACAAACGACATTTTGATGTTTGGTATGCCTTACAATTAAAACATACAGTACATTTCTCAACCAGTATTCTTATAAATGTGTCATACAGTGGCAATGTAAAGAAGCTGCTCTATACGATATGTAAGTATTTAAGTGATTCAGCTGTGAGTATAGAAGCTGCGTTTTGGGAAAACTGGGCTAAATGAATGTGCGTAGTGTAGTCCCATTTTAGCATGC
Source organism: Dreissena rostriformis (assembly GCA_007657795.1). Classification (NCBI taxonomy): domain Eukaryota; kingdom Metazoa; phylum Mollusca; class Bivalvia; order Myida; family Dreissenidae; genus Dreissena; species Dreissena rostriformis. The sequence goes on from VMBQ01005210.1 coordinate 5,009, forward strand.
GAAGTCCGCATAAGTTAATCAGGGACAACACTTTCCGCCTAAACTGCTTTTTTGCTTACAAGAGACTTCTTTTAAACGAAAAATACCATAAAAGCGGAAAATGTCGTCCCTGATCCGCCTGTGCGGGATGACACTTATCTGGGATAACACTTTTTCGCACACACATTCAGCCAAAATTTACCAGAACAAGCCTTATAGAGTAATGAATTCCGTGTAAGATGTGAACGGACAATGGCGTCAGACCCAGGGACATTTTCAGATCGCTTATCGATCGCGGTGAGTTGAACCACGCATGATACAATGACCAAAAGCGAATTTCTATTGTATAGAGTATAAATCTATGTACGCTGATCACCACTATATAGTGAATGGTGATTGGAAACACTAACACAAAGAAACTGATAACATTGGTATTGTACTTGTTAAATGGATTTTGCGATCTCACAACATAATTTTGATATCTAGGGTACTCATCATCGCCAATCGTTTTACCCCACACAAAAGTGAATATATTTCAGTAAAAACTAAATAGCTGGAAAGTGCAGCTGTATTTTCCAAATTCGCCCAAACTTTCGTGAGTCTAGTAAGCAAATTAGGTACGAGTTCTCACCGGATCCTCACATCATGCAGTCTTAAGCGTGTAAGGACCTTATGTTTGAACATTTCCTGCTAGCGCAGTGGTTGTTTTTCGCGCTTTCTTCTAAGCAGCCTAGGTTCAAACCTCATTCCCGGAAGCACGTGATTTTGTGGTCATACTGGACAGGTAGGGTTTTCTCCGGCTTTTCCCCACAACACAAGACAACGCCAAAATGTACAATCTTTCAGTAACAACTAAATAAACATGTTTATTAATAGATCTTTGCATCGAATAATGTTAGAATCGAACCAAAATTGTTATCGTTATATGTGTCCGCTATTATATACAACCATTTATCGTTTTGGTGCGTGTTTATTAAACAATTCAGGCTAACGATAAACAACGATGATCCAAACATTATTAACGAAAAACTACTTTAAGTTCATAGTTTGTTTATAAAGAACACACGGTCTTAAATTTAGAAGAGTAGGAGTTTAAAGAACCGGTGTGTACACAATGTTCATTCTTGGAATGTGTTAGCTCCGTCCATAATTATTGCATAATTCTATTGTTGATTCTCTTCTGTGTTTATATTTAAGTTCCGTGTTAGAATTCTTACTTGTGAACATGTGTTACTATTTTTAATAGATATTCTAGCCGTCCAATTCTGTGAGACACATGTATACCATTATAAGGATGCTGCATGTCCACATATCCGTTTTGCGAAGAGACAATTAAAGTGATTTTCTAAGCAAATCTACGAAGATGCCCCACATGCCATTTTCTCAAAACTCCACTGCCGTCAAAACAATGCCCCAAAATATCCAGGTGAGCAAGTTCAAAGGCTGTTTAATATGTCATCAAGATCAGCAACAAGTTTTAAGAAACACGCGACAAAAGTTTAAAAAAAAGCCATGTGTTTTGCTACAAACGACAATTACTCCGTTGACAGCGAAACAAACTGAACGAACATAACTAGGAACGCATACCAAAAAAAACAACAACTGGGTAGTTAATTTATCTGTTGGTTTAAATGTCTGTTAAGTTGCAACATAAAATTCGGTGTAAGGACGTACATACGGAATAACTGACAGACAAGAGCAATCTTCTATTCCTTCTGAAAGTGGGAGCATAAAACGTGAAATAATTGCTCGAATTTTAATCAAACTTCAAATGTAAAAAGTGGTGTGATAAAACATAGATTTAAACCTTAAACAAGTAGAACACCGCTCTCGATCCCTTTCTAGCAATAATACATGTGTTTTATACAAAGACGTAGATTATGGTCATGAAAAGAAAACAATTCATCGTGCACGATGCTTTTCAGTCATTTATTATCAACTCCTATTATTGTCAGCTACAAACAACTAATAATTGATAGTAATGCGCAAAGAAGAATTGAAGGTTAAAATAATTGTAAAAGATGGAATAATATTCTATTATTTTGTAAGAAATCATAGTACTACTATATTGCAATACAACCTCTTTTTAACACATAGTCACTAATGCAAAACGGTCAATGAATACTTATAATCTTGGCATATTTCTCTGAAAGTTCAGCATAAAATACGAGCTGATCTCGGATACGCGATGCCGCCCCACTGACTCCCGAGACTTGGCCCTTCAACACCATGTTTTCCTGAATGGGAAGCTTCCATAGCACAGTCCCGAGGGACGTATCTATGGCAACAGCGTAGGACTGCAGACCAACCGTCGCTCCAAACACAATCACCTCATTAGACTCGTCTGTTTCTTTCGTAAGAGCGATTTTCGACGTTATCATTAAGGAATCGCCAAAGAGATGTCGGAGGTCTATGCTTTTAGAGCGGTTTCCATCGGAGTTAATTTGGATTAGCATTGCGTCTAAGGTGGTTGCCCAAATATATGACGTCATCGTCTTACGTGCGCCATACTTGATCCAATCACTGTCCGGTTCCCACGTTGCCATGTGCGTTACGTATAAGTTGTCTGAGCGAGAAACCAACTGTACAGTATCGTTTTTGTCTTCAAATATCCAGAAAGATCTGAAACTATTTCGCGATGACAAATAAGGTGGGGGCAAGATGACGAAGACCGTTTGTGATGCGTTGTTCCATAAAACATTTTGCATAGAATTGACCCCATCTGTAATTGCTTTGATTCTCTCACGCCGATTAAAACCCGAATAAGCTTTCCTTGGTATGTTCATGTCATGCTTTTCATTCCGCCTTAATCGAGATTGGAAGACAAGTTTGTCCGATAGCGTGGTGTGTCTGTCTTCCATTTCAAAGTTGAAGAACCACGCTATTGTAATAATGTCCGCCATTCGATGATTGACATCAATCGCGTACAATCGTTGAAGATTCAGAACACTCGGGTCGTAAGAATCGGAATCGCTTTCAGGGACAAACTCTGTCAGCAAATAAAACCTTTGTCCATTGACAACTGGCTGCGATATTGGTAGGAACGTGCCGTTAGCGTTTTGGATGGTGTCATTCAAAAAGATTTCCGCCACTGGAATCGCGTTAGTGTCTCTCACGACTAGGCCACCCTGTTCACCGACCAATAACAGATACATGGTTCCAACCAGCTGCATACTGAACATTGGTTCCAGACCGTAACATTTTATTTTCGGATACAACTTTCCGTCCAAATCATAGTGCACCAATAATCGACCGTCTGACCCGGTAACATCTCCGTAATTGTCCAGCAGAGGAAGTGTCGGGAAGTGTAACACCTTGTCCCGCCATTGCAGCGTCCCGTTCTCCACGCTTAAACTGATGTAACCTGTGTCCTCTTTAAATGGTCCATTGGACTGACACACGATGTTGACGCTGTCTGCCACGCAGCCCAAAGCGTTTGGTACAGGGTCCATCGTCAAGGCACTTACCCAGTTAACGGTTGCGTTTTGCTGTGGAACTCTGAGATAAAACGAGAATGATCCGCTTGGGCGACATCCCCACAACGGGCATCCATCAATGAAGAGTGCCCGAACCGATACCAGATTAAACAAAAACACTAGACCGTAAACCAAATACATCTTCTAAGCATTGATCCATAAAATGACCACAGGTTCACAGTTTCATAAAATTCAATTTTTATCTTAATCTTAATAAACTAATTATCTTAACGCTGATAGCATGTTGAATTGAATACGACATTGAACTTCAGACTGACGTAAATGAAAGATACTATACACCATACAGATAGACATAGATGTAAGTTAGTATCGTTATTTATATTTTAGATGCAGTACAAGGATAAATAAAAAGTGTCTGCACTTATAACATATAAACACGCTTCTCCCTCATGCGCGCATTCACCAAATGTTCTTGTCATGCATTTTACGATTTGTATTACAATTATTCTCCGTTAAATGATATCTCGATTTGAATCTTAACATTTTATTATAGGTCCCATGCCTGGACCTTTAAATTGTATCTATACATTTGGAACTTATGAACGATTATCCGATGGTAATGTTTCAGATTATATTAACAGCCAATGCACGAACACACTTAGAAAACTACATACACTATTTTAAAAATGCAACACGGTATTTAAATGAAACATGCATGCGAAGTTAAAACTAGACTGTAAAAGCTTATCAAATATCAAGATATGTATTAAAAATCGTCCGAAATCCTGATTTAAGAAGAAAAAGGACCATTAGAAAAAGCCGCATTGGACTTGGGCAATTGAGGGGTTAGGGACATATTGTCCGTCAGGCACATTTGTTTGTCGCGCGTTAGAATAAACGTCGTTTAATAGAAATGAGCCTCGCTCTGAGAAAACAGGGCTTAATGCATGTGCGTTAAGTATCGTCCCATATCCTCATGTGCAGTCTGCACCGGCGAATCAGGGAAATACTCTCTGCTTTTATGGACTTTTTTCGTTGAAAGAAGTCTCTTCTAAACAAAAATGGAGTTTATGTGGACAGCGTTGTCCCGGATTAGCCTGTGCAAGGCTTATCTGGGACGACACTTTACGAAAATGCATTAAGCGCGGTTTTAAGAGAGCTCGGCTCAAATATAAATTATTTGAACTTGCTTCGCACTTACTTTCAAACATCCTGATAAAAAAAGCGACGAGGCTTTAAAAGCATTTAAACTAACATGTAACGTATGTTGTTGTTTTTTTTTGGTTTTTGGTACAATTTTGGAAAACAAAAATGGAAGAGCCATTTATAGCAAAATAACTTAACTTGTGTCGAGCGTTACCCAAAACAAATTGCTGCTAGAGTGATGCAACCTTGGGAATATATACACCTTCAAATTGTGACCTTTTTCGACTAAGCGTATGTTATAGCCTTTTTCGTTGAAATTATTATTTTCGGCATTGTCGAGTATTGCTTCAAAAGAAGTATTGTTAGAGTGATGATGCTTTATAAACATGCAGGTTCCACATCACATGCAAGTAAACTGGTGAATCTGGGTCTTTTGTGCGTTTTTGTCTTTCCGTTATAAATCCCACAGTAAGACATTTTACGTTGCAATTTGCTTCATTGAGAGATGAGTTATTGAATGAATGCATAATTCATACTTTGTTCATCCAAAAGTTTATTCAATTGTCATTATAACAATGACAATCTTATCGAACGGCGAATGATCTTGGGTTATGTGTGTTACGCGTTATGGGACAACATTTCTTCTCATTTATATTGTCTAACGTTGTTTTTGAATGTCGTAGTCATGAAGAAAATCACTTCTGATAAAACATATACAATATAATACAAACCTTAATACTATCAATACCATGATATGAATCGCGTCATGGGAAAATGGCTCTGCTGCCAAAACAGCTAGGCCATCGTAGCTCCAGACCAGCCTGCGCATCAACGCAGTCCAGTCAGGAGCAACCATGTCCACTATAAAGTCACGCACGATTGTGTGGTCTCAATCACAGGTGGTTAGCGTGTGGGTATGATATTGATTAGTAAAAACATCATTTCAATGAAAAATAATCAAATTATAACGAAAAATCAAATTATCTGATTATTGTTTTTCAAATTTTAAGAAATAACACGATACACAACTCGCGTGACCTACTCGTCGTCGATCTGACCCGATCCGAGACTGAAATCTTCACGGAGTAAAGGGCATTTTCCCTGCAAAGTTTACGGACCTCGGAACCATAATTCAATAAAACGTATGAATAAAAAAAACATTCTAATCGTTCCTGCCGTTACATTATGCATCAACACTAATTGCCCAGCGCCTTTTCAAACCACCTGTGGTCTCAATAGCAGACAGCGTAGCTCCTGAACAGATTATATTCCACTTAATCATTTCTATCCCTCCGTGGTCCAAAATAGTGCTTTTTTTCTAAAGAGGTCATTTTCTCTTCTGGTTGAAAAGGCCATCAAGCGGTTGCACCCATGCTTTTTATTGTTATTATCTGCATCCTATGTGTGTCTGCAACATTTTGGTGCATTTCATTGCAGACTACGTTGACAGATGAACGTTTATGGTGCATTTATTGCAGTACTTTCTTCTGTAGAAATCTCACTCCCGAAACCCTGTTTTCCGATGATGCATGCATTTGGGCGAACTTTACTTCCTTAGCAGTTGCGAGAATGCATCTTTTTGATTGCAATTATTCTGAGAGGACAGATCCATCTTTAAAATGATACACGGCTTGCAAAATTTGAAATGTAGGAAGGGCAGTTTTATGATGGGACCTTATGGGAATTGGAATAAGTTTAATCTTCTCACCAGACTGGCGGATGCGCTCGTTGTTATGGAGCTATGCTTGCCGCATATGTCATAAGAGATATTTTCGCATGACGCTGGTCATACATAGTAGCATTATTTTTTATAATTTCTTCTTTAAATATATTTTGTTTAAACTGGTAAAACACCCGATTACGAGCTTAACACCAGTGATGCTTTTGCAATGTGGGTACACATGCCTGGTATGGTACACCATACATTATCCCTTAGGCGCTTTTCGTTTACAACAATGTCTGACATGCAAGCGTTTAAACGTTAATTAGTGATTTTGACTGGTACACTGTTTGTAGACTAAACTGTTTACTTTGAATATGTGTAAATAAACATATTACTAACCAGTCCAGGATTTATTACAGGTGGGAGTACGTCAAAATTAATGGCGATAAACATCGAAGTTTAAACCAGGAAATATTTGTTTTACCAGCGTGCAAGTGAGACATTCTGAATGGAATAACACCTGAATCGAATGGCTGAATAACGTACACAACATGTCAGCGACGGAATTGTATACGAAGGTGAGAACACTGCAGACTAATTAGCGTGTGTCAAATCTTTTATTGGAGTCATAATTGTCACGATCAGACGATTGTGATAATAAAAGTTGGGTGACAGCTCTTGGTTTGGTCTAGGAAATGGTAGATTCGAAAGCCTTGTGTTGTTTTTAAAACTTCGGTTTTATAAAACATTGAAAAATGTTGTGTGTTTAATCAATAATTGTAAGAATATAAAATAAAGAAATTAAACACAAATTTTAAATAGCACATGCACAAACTTAGCATGCATGTATCATATGATAATGTTTCATGCATGCAGCAAAAATGCACGATCAGGCGATTTCTCTCACAAATTAGCTTACTGTGCTTGGGAACACATACACAACCTTAAGAAATCAAATTCATTCAGACACATACTACCTCAGTTTATTATGAATTGGTGTTAAATGTCTTAATCTTATTAACCACAGACCACAAAACAGAATACCCAAGTCATAGTTATATAGATGACAAATGTCACAGAGTAAGAAAATAGATATTATCTTTGCCAGTATTCACTAAGCAATTCTTAAACTTAATTAAGTCTAAGAATGAAGAATATTCTTTTAGTAGGAAAATTCAAGAATTGGTTTAATTTTGAGTCCAACATGGCATATGATTCTTCTCGTAGAACATTTTGTTACTTACATAATCACTAGTGGAAAGATGGAAACCTGTGATATTCAAATGAAAGACACATTTTTCTTGGTTCTATTCTTTATAAAGTCTAAGAATGGGTTGGTGAATACATACCCTGGATCTATACAGTTTTGAAAATCCATCATATGTAGATTTAAACAACCCTGTCCCATTTTATCCACCAATGATATTGCATTCAATTAATAATGGTGTGTTATTTTGAAAGGAGTTTTAATGTGTAAGCATACTTTAGTGGGGTTTTCCAAAATATAGCCCATTCCCAGTGCCCCAGATTAGCTGCGTATCTGTGTATTTCACCTAATTTAAATGTTTAGAAAGGCGGTGCTTTTATTCAGTAAAAAATTTGATATCAAGCACCTGTTCCATAGAGGAAAACAATCAAAGTTATTCAAACTCTCTTCTGTCTAGATTTCAGAGTATATAAAGCGTCTGACTCCATTATTTATGACGGCATACATACGCTTTCAATCTGACTTAATCCGGGCTCATTGTGCGTGTATTGTGAAATTTCTGTACTTTCAGGTTTTACGACGATGCATAATGAAAATGCCTAACAGAGGTAGAAAATTGTCCGCCATTTTTTCGCCTCAAAATTAATAAATAACAAACTTACTTTTTCCAACTAAATAAGCGAGAGTCAATATCTGTCAAGTCATTCGTGTCATCGATTGTGTTAGAAACTCTGTATGCAGCAAGTTAACATTCTAAAAAACATGACGGAAAGTCAGTGAACAAACTTGGAAAAGTCATATTCCTGTATATATGTATGCCAGTTACAAAGATAAAAGATGCCAGTTAACATCAGTTTTTTAGCTCACCTGATTGCTCAGGTGAGCTTTTTGGATCCGTCTTTATCCGACATCCGTCCGTCAATCCGTCCGTCGTCCACATTGGTTTGTAAACACTCTAGAGGCCACATTTCTTGTCCGATCTTCATGAAACTTGGTCAGAAGATTTTTCCTAATGATACCTCGATCGTTTTCGAAACTGGGTCATGCTGGGTCAAAAACTAGGTCACTAGGTAAAAAAAAAGAAAAAACTTGTAAACACGGTAGAAGTCACATTTTATGCCCAATCTTCATCTAACTTTGTCAAAATGTTTGTCGAATTCATTAGTGGTTCCGGTGCGTTGAAAAACATGGCCGCCGGAGGGCGGGCAATTTTCCTAATTTGGCTATAGAGAAACCTTGTAAACACTCTAGAGGCCACATTTCTTGTGCGATCTTCATGAAACATGGTCAGAAGATTTGTCCCAATGATACCTATATCGAGTTCGAAACTGGGTCATGCTGGGTCAAAAACTAGGTCACTAGGTAAAAAAAAGAAAAAACCTTGTAAACTCTGTAGAAGTCACATTTCATGCCCAATCTTCATGTTACTTTGTCAAAATGTTCATCTTAATGATATGTTGGTTGATTTCAAAAGTGGTTCCGGTCTGTTGAAAAACATGGCCGCCAGTGGGCGGGGCAGTTTTCCTTATTTGGCATTAGAGAAACCTTGTAAACACTCTAGAGGCCACATTTCTTGTGCGATCTTCATGAAACTTGGTCAGAAAATTTGTCCCAATGATGCCTCGATCGAGTTTGAAACTTGCGTCATGCTGGGTCAAAAACTAGTTCACTAAGTAAAAAAAAAGAAAAACCTTGTACACGGTTGAAGTCACATTTCATGCCCAATCTTCATGTCAATTTGTCAAAATGTTTGTTTTAATGATATGTTGGTTGAGTTCGAAAGTGGTTCCAGTCCATTGAAAAACATGGCCGCCAGTAGGCGGGGCAGTTTTCCTAATTTGGATATAGTGAAATCTTGTAAACACTTAAGAGGCCACATTTCTTGTCCGATCTTCATGAAACTTGGTCAGAAGATTTGTCCCAATGATACCTCGATCGAGTTTGAAACTGGGTCGTGCTGGGTCAAAAACAAGGTCACTAGGTCAAAAAAAGAAAAACCTTGTAAACTCTGTAGAACTCACATTTCATGCCCAATCTTCATGTAACTTTGTCAAAATGTTTGTCTTAATGATATGTTGGTTGAGTTCAAAAGTGGTTCCGGTCCNCACTCATTATACAGGTAGACAGCAAGATGTGACAGGTAGCATATAGGCACTCATTATACAGGTAGACAGCAAGATGTGACAGGTAGCATATAGGCACTCATTATACAGGTAGACAGCAAGATGTGACAGGTAGCATATAGGCACTCATTATACAGGTAGACAGCAAGATGTGACAGGTAGCATATAGGCACTCATTATACAGGTAGACAGCAAGATGTGACAGGTAGCATATAGGCACTCATTATACAGGTAGACAGCAAGATGTGACAGGTAGCATATAGGCACTCATTATACAGGTAGACAGCAAGATGTGACAGGTAGCATATAGGCACTCATTATACAGGTAGACAGCAAGATGTGACAGGTAGCATATAGGCACTCATTATACAGGTAGACAGCAAGATGTGACAGGTAGCATATAGGCACTCATTATACAGGTAGACAGCAAGATGTGACAGGTAGCATATAGGCACTCATTATACAGGTAGACAGCAAGATGTGACAGGTAGCATATAGGCACTCATTATACAGGTAGACAGCAAGATGTGACAGGTAGCATATAGGCACTCATTATACAGGTAGACAGCAAGATGTGACAGGTAGCATATAGGCACTCATTATACAGGTAGACAGCAAGATGTGACAGGTAGCATATAGGCACTCATTATACAGGTAGACAGCAAGATGTGACAGGTAGCATATAGGCACTCATTATACAGGTAGACAGCAAGATGTGACAGGTAGCATATAGGCACTCATTATACAGGTAGACAGCAAGATGTGACAGGTAGCATATAGGCACTCATTATACAGGTAGACAGCAAGATGTGACAGGTAGCATATAGGCACTCATTATACAGGTAGACAGCAAGATGTGACAGGTAGCATATAGGCACTCATTATACAGGTAGACAGCAAGATGTGACAGGTAGCATATAGGCACTCATTATACAGGTAGACAGCAAGATGTGACAGGTAGCATATAGGCACTCATTATACAGGTAGACAGCAAGATGTGACAGGTAGCATATAGGCACTCATTATACAGGTAGACAGCAAGATGTGACAGGTAGCATATAGGCACTCATTATACAGGTAGACAGCAAGATGTGACAGGTAGCATATAGGCACTCATTATACAGGTAGACAGCAAGATGTGACAGGTAGCATATAGGCACTCATTATACAGGTAGACAGCAAGATGTGACAGGTAGCATATAGGCACTCATTATACAGGTAGACAGCAAGATGTGACAGGTAGCATATAGGCACTCATTATACAGGTAGACAGCAAGATGTGACAGGTAGCATATAGGCACTCATTATACAGGTAGACAGCAAGATGTGACAGGTAGCATATAGGCACTCATTATACAGGTAGACAGCAAGATGTGACAGGTAGCATATAGGCACTCATTATACAGGTAGACAGCAAGATGTGACAGGTAGCATATAGGCACTCATTATACAGGTAGACAGCAAGATGTGACAGGTAGCATATAGGCACTCATTATACAGGTAGACAGCAAGATGTGACAGGTAGCATATAGGCACTCATTATACAGGTAGACAGCAAGATGTGACAGGTAGCATATAGGCACTCATTATACAGGTAGACAGCAAGATGTGACAGGTAGCATATAGGCACTCATTATACAGGTAGACAGCAAGATGTGACAGGTAGCATATAGGCACTCATTATACAGGTAGACAGCAAGATGTGACAGGTAGCATATAGGCACTCATTATACAGGTAGACAGCAAGATGTGACAGGTAGCATATAGGCACTCATTATACAGGTAGACAGCAAGATGTGACAGGTAGCATATAGGCACTCATTATACAGGTAGACAGCAAGATGTGACAGGTAGCATATAGGCACTCATTATACAGGTAGACAGCAAGATGTGACAGGTAGCATATAGGCACTCATTATACAGGTAGACAGCAAGATGTGACAGGTAGCATATAGGCACTCATTATACAGGTAGACAGCAAGATGTGACAGGTAGCATATAGGCACTCATTATACAGGTAGACAGCAAGATGTGACAGGTAGCATATAGGCACTCATTATACAGGTAGACAGCAAGATGTGACAGGTAGCATATAGGCACTCATTATACAGGTAGACAGCAAGATGTGACAGGTAGCATATAGGCACTCATTATACAGGTAGACAGCAAGATGTGACAGGTAGCATATAGGCACTCATTATACAGGTAGACAGCAAGATGTGACAGGTAGCATATAGGCACTCATTATACAGGTAGACAGCAAGATGTGACAGGTAGCATATAGGCACTCATTATACAGGTAGACAGCAAGATGTGACAGGTAGCATATAGGCACTCATTATACAGGTAGACAGCAAGATGTGACAGGTAGCATATAGGCACTCATTATACAGGTAGACAGCAAGATGTGACAGGTAGCATATAGGCACTCATTATACAGGTAGACAGCAAGATGTGACAGGTAGCATATAGGCACTCATTATACAGGTAGACAGCAAGATGTGACAGGTAGCATATAGGCACTCATTATACAGGTAGACAGCAAGATGTGACAGGTAGCATATAGGCACTCATTATACAGGTAGACAGCAAGATGTGACAGGTAGCATATAGGCACTCATTATACAGGTAGACAGCAAGATGTGACAGGTAGCATATAGGCACTCATTATACAGGTAGACAGCAAGATGTGACAGGTAGCATATAGGCACTCATTATACAGGTAGACAGCAAGATGTGACAGGTAGCATATAGGCACTCATTATACAGGTAGACAGCAAGATGTGACAGGTAGCATATAGGCACTCATTATACAGGTAGACAGCAAGATGTGACAGGTAGCATATAGGCACTCATTATACAGGTAGACAGCAAGATGTGACAGGTAGCATATAGGCACTCATTATACAGGTAGACAGCAAGATGTGACAGGTAGCATATAGGCACTCATTATACAGGTAGACAGCAAGATGTGACAGGTAGCATATAGGCACTCATTATACAGGTAGACAGCAAGATGTGACAGGTAGCATATAGGCACTCATTATACAGGTAGACAGCAAGATGTGACAGGTAGCATATAGGCACTCATTATACAGGTAGACAGCAAGATGTGACAGGTAGCATATAGGCACTCATTATACAGGTAGACAGCAAGATGTGACAGGTAGCATATAGGCACTCATTATACAGGTAGACAGCAAGATGTGACAGGTAGCATATAGGCACTCATTATACAGGTAGACAGCAAGATGTGACAGGTAGCATATAGGCACTCATTATACAGGTAGACAGCAAGATGTGACAGGTAGCATATAGGCACTCATTATACATGTACACAGCAAGATGTGACAGGTTATATAGGCACTCATTATACAGGTAGACAGCAAGATGTGACAGGTTATATAGGCACTCATTATACAGGTAGACAGCAAGATGTGACATGGCTGATTATTATTCACAAATAACTGCATGCAGAATGTCAGTCTGTGTCTGGTCATACAATTTTGGCCTGACAAAAGTACCTATTGTTTTCTGTCTGTAAAGTACTAGTTAGGCAATTAAAGTTTCAAATTCAATCATTGGGAAATTGGGGCAGTACATTGGTAAAAAAGATATAAAAAAGCTCTACATGTTTTAATCACTTATCTGTAAGTATGTACATTTAGTTACTATAAAATGTGCACAAACTAAATAATTTGATTATGATGTAAGTCAAACACAAATTTTACCAGCACCTTATTATAATAAAGAAATTTTCTATAATATGTCATATGACAGTGTGCCCTAAAAGAGGATAATTATGCTACATCTTTTTGGGGTCAAACTATGGTGGCATTAAAGGGACAAAGGGAATTTATGATTAGCAGTATGTATAACATGACATGATAGTAAGTATGTGATAGCTATTATGTATGGTAAATACTGCTTTAATAAAATATTTTCTATGTGCCTTTTATGCCACAGTATCCATTGAACACAGATGTACAGGTTGACAAGATACCCATGTTTGTACTTGACAATTGACAATTTGATCTAACTGATGTAGTCCTACATGTAGCTCTCTGTCTGTTGACATGGCTTGTGTCAGGTTAATCAATGAGCCACACTTTGGTAAAATGGGGCTTAATGCATATGCGTTAAGTGTCGCTCCAGATTAGCCTGTGCAATCCACACGTCCTAATCAGGGACAATCCTTTTTGTCTTAACTTGATATTGGCTAAGAAGAAACTTCCTCGAAACGAAAAATACAAAACAAGTGGATTAGTGTTGTCCCTGAATACCATGTGCGGACTGCACAGGTTAATCTGGAACGACACATTAATTATGCGCATGCATTAAACCCCGTTTTCGCAGAGTGCCACTCATATATAACTGAACAGAAAACAAGCTGCTTTAAAACCTTAAACTGACAATGAAATATTGTTATCAGTGTTTAGTTTCAAATTCAATTCACTGGTGCCATCTGGTGATACTGTTCCATGGACAGCGCAGTATTAACATATCTACACATAGACAGACATACAGGTTAAGTGTTTCTTGCAATGAACCCACTTTTATTTCCGGAACTAGGTAAGGTTTTTGTTGCTTTTGAAACCATAAAACAATTGTGATGTTGCATTACAATTGTGTTTGTACAAAAGTGAACATGCAGTAACAAAAAAAAAGGAATATAATTTTAAGTGATATATNAATTTTCAGTGATATATAACAAAATATTGATTGGTGGAAAGCTTTTATATTTATATTTTTTTTGTTCAATTCAAATATTGCACATGATTTTTTAAGTATTTAAATTTTTTGTTCGTTTGGAAATTTGGATTAAAATATAATGAACAAAGTAAAAATTCGAAATAATAAATAAATGTGTGTACATTTGAATATTGTTGCTGAATGATAATTACTTACCTTCACAATAATAGGCATGTCAAAAATAAATCCAGATCTTTGTAATCATTATGTCAATTTATGAATTTTACACAAAATTTTTAGTGGCTACATTTATATATGGAGCTTAAGGCGTAGTCATGGAATAACAGGCCTTCATAAATACATCACATCAGTCATCACTATATTATAGTTATGCATGGCATTTGTTTGGGATATAATCTTGCAATTATGGCACAAATGGTTAGAAGTACTATAAATACACATTGTATGATGAAATGTCAATTCCAGTTCTGAATCATGACTAGTTCTCTGAATACATTATATAATGGTCTCATATTTCTGTATTGAGATCTACATATTAGGAGCCATAAAAGTGTGTGAGAAGAGTATGAACATATTTGGGGGATAATTTAAATTTTCTTTCTCATTTCTGCTGCTTGACAGTGATTACATTTGATTATAGAAGACAAGTTTTGAAATCCTGAAGTAAAAAAAAAATGAACGTGTTGGCAGACATTTATCAGCGTTTCTTTGTACAGACTGGATTTAATGATGAGGAGACAAAACAATGCTTTAGACAGGTAGCTTTAAAAAATGTTATTCTGTTGTGCTTGTTGGGCATTATTAATGGAAGTGAAATATTGCTTTTAGGTCGTAATACCACTTGGTCAAATGTTCCAACAATTGTAATGAAATGTCCTAATTTTTACCTTAAGAGTTATGACATGTATCATTATATGAATTGAACCGCCTCATAAGTCGAAATGACAATTTTAAACCGTTTTAGGAAAAATCTCAACTCATGACTTAGTATTTATGGTGTCAACTGAGTGTCATCTTTGAACCCATCATAGGACAACAAATTTATTAAAATTGAGAATATGTCTTTTCAATATTACAATGTACATTAACTAAGGTTCAACCCATCTAGAGCTTCATTCGGAAATAAACTAAAAAAATATATTTTTTATTCTAATTTTTTGTGAAACCTTTATTTATGAATCCTAGACAGTCATTTGGGAAAAATATATACATTGGTAATTGGGCTGAATAATGGACCCAAATTTGACGTAAAAACCCACACTGTCATTATATGCCTGTAACTATGATAAGTTTGTAACCATTCTTACCATGCAACCACCATGTTAACTATTTAACCATGTTAACTTTGGCACCATATTAATCCTGTAATCATGTATTCTGTGTGTTTCCAGGGTGCCCGTGTCTGGCTGCCGGACCCTGAGCTGGTATGGCGCGGAGCAGAGCTGCTACAGGACTACAAGGGAGAACCATGCACGCTGCGGGTCCAGTATGAGGAGGCAGAGGTATGTTACCATGGTAACCTGGGTTGTCACTGTGACTAGAAATCATTTCTGATTGTTACAAGAGTTGTCACAGTGACAAGAGATTATTTACTATGGTAACCTGGGTTTTTTACAGTGACAATTGATTATGATGGTCACAAGGGTTATATCAATGATGAGTAAGGGTTATCGAGGTGACAAAGAAATATCTATGATGTTTATCAGGTTAGATTAAAAGATTATTCACAATGGTAACCAGAATGGTCATGGTAACAAGAGATACTTTGTGAAGATTACTAAAGCTGTCAGGACTATTCGTTAAAATGTGAAGCCTGACCAAAAGCTGTTTGGAGTGAAAATACATTGCTTGCATAATGTAGCCTTTTGTGTGGAAGGACTATAAACTCTGAAACAACTACAAGACTGTTACTATTCATGGTTTTGCTAAATTGTCATATTAACATTACTAATTTGTTCCAATTAAATTTTAACATAAACTGAGCAAGCTGTATGCAATCATATATATAATTGTATTTTTCAGCAAATTCACTCAACAATGAATTCTGGCTTTTTTGTCTGATCAATTAGATGAAAGACATAATAGAAACAATAGTGAAATAATGAAATTCCTGGCTTACACCACAGGTACTTGAAAAACAAGTTTTGGTCCTTATATATATATAATTAAATATATATAAGGACCAAACAAATTGTTTCAAGTACCTGTGGCTTACACACTACTAAAAAATACATATTAAATTGAAATGTTCAGCAGATGTTAACTATTTATGATTACTCTAATATATGTTTGCAGAAAGAATAGATATTTGTGAAATCAGGTTATAAATAGTTCATGTTTAAAGAACCTTTTACTTGTTATTCTTTTCATGCTCAGAGGGTGTGGAAAGTAAGCTTAGTCATACAGGTGTTGTCAATCATGTGGCATGTTTACTTATAAAATGTGCAAATTATGTACGCAGGTGTTATGTAATTGCCTTGTTATTAGCTCACCGTAGCACAACATGCTCATGGTGAGCTTTTGTGATTTCCTTTTCGTTGTCCGTTGTGCATTGACAACATTGACCTTGTTAACACTCTTAAGGCCACATTTAAGGCACATTATATGGCTATTGTAAAACCTTGTTAACACTCTAGAAGTTACATTTGTAGTCCAATGTTCATGGCATTTGGTCAGAGCATTTGTTCTAATGATATATGGGCAGAGTTTGAAAACGGATACTGTTCATTGAAAAACATGGCCGCAAGGGGTCGGAACAGTTTTCTTTATATGGCTAACGTGAAACCTTCTTAACGCTCTATTGGCCACATTTATTGGCCATTAGTTCATGAAACTTGGTCAGAACATTGTCCCAATAAAGTGTCGGCTGAGTTTGAAAGTGAGTCATGTGCGCTTTAAAACTAGGTAAAATTTAAAAAAGCATTTAAACACTATAGAAGTCACTTTGTTTTTTTCACATCATCATGAACCTTGGTAAGGACATTTGTTCTTATGCTATCTCAGCCAAGTTCCAACAAAAGAAATGTGCCAAGAAATAAAATATTTATGTTTCATAAAGTACTTTCATTAGTTTGAATTTGAATGGTTTAGTTCCTTCGAGTGTCAGGTGAGCGTCTTAGGGCCCATGGCCCACTTATTTTTATCCCCTGCCAAAGGTGGAGGGATATAGAATTAGCGTTTGTCCGTCCGTCATTCCGTCTGTCTCTCTGTCACAAAATTTTAAATTGGCAG
Organism: Dreissena rostriformis; assembly: GCA_007657795.1. NCBI lineage: Eukaryota > Metazoa > Mollusca > Bivalvia > Myida > Dreissenidae > Dreissena > Dreissena rostriformis. The sequence continues at coordinate 22,508 of VMBQ01005210.1, forward strand.
GGGATATCAATTCAACAAATTTGCTTGTTATAAGTAGAAACCACTATGACGGATTTTGTATCTAAATGTTTTAAAGTGTCTGTCATTTTCAGTGGTAAATATTGTATATAGTCCTAGAGTTAATGTTTATTGTGTATATGAATTTTGTATTTTGAGTGTCAGCCGTTATTGTGAAGTCTTGTCATTTTCACACAGGCGCCATCACAGCTCTCGATGCATTTGCATCGTAAAATAGAAAGGAAGGACACGGTAAAGCCTGGATGGTGTTTGGGATTTTATGTTTGCTACTTATAGAGTGGCTGGCTCTTTTTGAGCCTCGCTCTGGGGAAACGGGGCGTAATGCATGTGCGTTAAAGTCGTCCCAGATTAGCCTGTGCAGTCTGCACAGGTTGATCAGGTATGGCACATTCAGCTTTTATGGTATTTTTATTTGTTTATAGGAAGTCTCTCCTTGGCAAAAATCCGATTTTAGCGCAGGCTTATCTGGGCAATACTTTACACACATGCATTAAGCCCAGTTTTCTCAGAGCGCAGCTCCTAACACTTGTTCACAGGGTTTCTCGTATCACTCAGTGTGGGCCTTAAATGGATGCTCTACTTAAAGGAAAATGGGGTTTTATATATTTTTAAAAATGAAATAATCTTGAAAAGGTACTAATTAAATTATTTCTTAACATGTAGGTTGCTTTGGAAATGTTATACAAAATAAGAATTTTAATTATAAAACATGTGTGTTCCCATGACATTTTTAACGGTTCTGCTCAGCAAAATTACTCAGATGTTTATATGCTGTATATATTTCATTGAATTGTATGTACATGTACATGCATTGTACTTGCCTTGGAATTAACATGTAAATCTTCAATAAATGGACGCAATACAAATAAAATATAGAAGTTTGCACTTTTGTAGGCGTTTGTACAGGGATTTTGATCGAATAGTTTACCATTTTAAAAGTTATTTGTCCCAAGACAAAATGGTCAAATTGACTCGGAACATTTTGATGGCCTTTAACAAAGTTATAGAGAAAACTCTGTGGTCAAGAAATAATCGTAGTAGAAAGCTTAAACCTGTGTTCTTATTCTTATGTGAAGACATTTTTCTTGCTTGCAGTGAGTTTATTTGACTGAAATTCTTAGCTATTCTGTGTTGTTAATGTTAACAGTTCCTCTGAAGCTTTCTTTCTTTTCATTTTCTGATATTTATATTTAACATGCTAGATCTGTGTATTCTTAACAATGGTTATATAATACAGTAGATGTTTAGATACTGAGTGTTGGTATACAAATGTTAGATAACCACATTCTAACATTTTGTATATAAATGCTAGATAAGCACATTCTAACATTTTGTATATAATATTCTAGATTGTAATTTTTTGTACATTATAAACTAGATGTATGCAGTCTTACATTGTATGCTGAAACCTTTTGATGCATAACATTGTCTTCTTTAGCAGTTTTCAGTTTTACCCCTTTTGTCTTATTTAGAAGTTTTTTGTTTTACCTCTTATGTCTCCTTTAGCAGTTTTTCTATTAAACCCCTAGTCTTCTTGAAAAGTTTTCCTGTTTTACCCCTAGTGTGCCCTTAAGCAGTTTTCCTGTTTTACCCCTTGGGTGTTCATTATAGCAGTTTTCCAGTTTTATCTCTCGCTGTCTTTAGCAGTTTTCCTGTTTTACCCCTTGTGTCTTCTTAAGGAGTTTTCATGTTTAACCCCTCGCGTTGTCTTTAGCAGTTTTCCTGTTTTACTCCTCTGGCTGTCTTGAGCAGTTTTCCTGTTTCACCCCTGGTATCTTCTTTAACAGATTTCCTTCCTCTTTTACCACTCACATCTTCTATAGCAGTTTTCCTGTTTCACCCCTGGTATCTTCTTTAGCAGATTTCCTTCCTCTTTTACCACTCACATCTTCTATAGCAGTTTTCCTGTTTCACCCCTGGTATCTTCTTTAGCAGATTTCCTTCCTCTTTTACCACTCACATCTTCTATAGCAGTTTTCCTGTTTCACCCCTGGTATCTTCTTTAGCAGATTTCCTTCCTCTTTTACCACTCACATCTTCTATAGCAGTTTTCCTGTTTCACCCCTGGTATCTTCTTTAGCAGATTTCCTTCCTCTTTTACCACTCACATCTTCTATAGCAGTTTTCCTGTTTTAGCTGTTGAGCCTGTCTTTAGCAGTTTAAAGTTTTACCCCTCACATCTTCTGTAGCAGTTTTTTTTGTTTTACCCCTCACATCTTCTTAACAAGTTTTCAAGTTTTAACCCTCTCTTCTTTAGCAGTTTTACCCCTCATTTCTTAAGCAGATTTTCCTGTTTTACCCTTTACACTGTATTTTGTAAATTGGGAATAAGACATCAAACTGGGAATGGACATCATTTTGGTGATTTTCTCAAACAAAACTATTCATTTCATGATCTACATTTATTTTTGTAATATATTATCTATAATTCAAGCTTAATAAGCAATTTTCCATAACTTTTTCATTAACAATGATTGTATTTTTATCATTTTAACTGTATTTTTAAACTGTGTCCATGCGTGGCATGGATACAGTTTCATTTCATGAGGATTTTTTTTTATTAATTAAAAATCCAGTTTTGAAGTAAAATCAGTTAAAATGATGATATTATATATGCAAGTATCTGTTTTTATTATAATTTGTCAAACTAAATAAATACAACATATAAAACTGCATATTATGCACTTTTAATAAAACACAATCTATTCCCAAATTGATGTCTTATTCCCAATTCACATAATACAGTGTTCGGCCTCTTTTCTTTAGCAGTTTTTCTGTTTTACTCCTCTCTTCTTCAGGAGTTTTCCTGTTTTACCCATCACATCTTCTTAAGCTTTTTTTCTGTTTTACCCCTTGTGTCTTCTTACTAGCATTTTTTTGATGCTTTACCCCTAATGTCTTCTTAAGCAGTTTTGCTGTTTTACCCATAGTGTCTTCTAAATTAGTTTCCTGTTTTACCCCTTGTGTCTTCTTTAGCAGTTTCCTTATTAAACCCTCGTGTCTTCTTAATAGCGGTTATTCTGTTTGACCCCTTGCATCTTATTTAGCAGTTTCCTTTTTTACACCTGGCCCCGTGTTCACAAAACATTTTTTGCAATCGAAAATCGATTTTGCTTGTCATTGAAAATGGATTTCCATTGTAGTTGACAGGCAAAAATGAAAATCGATGTCAGTTAAAATTGATTTTTGATTGCAAAATCGTTTTGTGAACACAGGGTGTTATCTTTATCAGTTTCCTGTTTTACCCTTCGTGTTAACTTAAGCAGTTTTTCTATTTTACCCCTTGCATCTTCTTCAGCAGTTTTCCTGTTTTACCCCTCGTGTCTTCTTTAGAAGTTTTCCTTTTTTACCCCTCCCATCTTCTTGAGCAGTTTGGTTGTTTTACCCCTCGTGTTTTCCTTAGCATTTTTCCTGTTGTACCTGGCGTGTCATCTTTAGCAGTTTCCTGTTTAACCCCTTTGCTTTGCTTTTAACACTCAGTTTTTGCCATGAATTTAAACTGCATTTTATTAATGAATGTGTGAAACATAATCATTTACAATGCTTGCTTGAATAAATTCTGTTTTGGGTTACTTCCTTGAATGTTTATTTCACATATTCAATCAAAATATACTGCACAGTTTAATGAAAATATTAGATCTTGTTCTATACAAATAGTTATGATTTAAAGCATGTAAAACTGTTGAATCTTAATATCAAAATGATTGCAGTATCTCCAACAATTATTTCTCTGAACTATATTGAATTACATGTATTCTTCTATTGCAACCCGCTCATAAGTATGTGTACATGTATTGCTTTATTCAGTTTACTTGGTCATAGTTACTGTTTGATCTCACTGTCTCCATCGATACAGTGTGACCTCCATGTTTTCATGGTTACAGTGTGACCTTAGTGTTTCCATGGTTACAGTGTGATCTCCATGTTTCCATGGTTACAGTGCGACCTCCATGTGTCAATATTTACATTGTGACCTCCATGTTTCCATGGTTACAGTGTGACATCTGTGTTTCCATGGTTACAGTGTAACCTCCATGTTTCAATGGTTACAGTGTGACCTCCATGGTTACAGTGTGACCTCCATGCTTCCATGGTTACAGTTTGACCGCCATGTTTCCATGGTAAAAGTGTGACATCAATTTTTCCATGGTTACAGTGTGGCCTCAATGTTTTAGATGGTGGCACAGAGTGACCTCAGTGTTTTCATGGTTACAGTGTGACCTCCATGTTTCCATGGTAACAGTGTGACCTCTATGTTTCCGTGATTACAGGAGTCTGAGATCCAGGTCAAGGACAAGTCCAGCCTGCCCCACCTACGTAACCCTGAGATCTTGATTGGAGAGAACGACCTTACATCTCTTAGCTACCTCAATGAACCAGAAGGTTTGTGAAGTTTGTTGCCATTTCATTTATGATCTCTTTATATATTTTTTTAATTGTCCCCTCAAAAGGAAACAAATCATAATCCAGCATTGTTGGCATTTTTTGTTGTCTAGAATTGACTAACTGATTTTCCGTTCCCCTTTTATGAAAAAGTCCCCCCCCCCAAAACCCCC
>VMBQ01005210.1:27123-49711 GCA_007657795.1 Dreissena rostriformis
CCAACATTGACATTATACTCCCCCCTCCCTCCCCCAATCAGCATGAAAAGTGTATGACCACATGAAAACAAGCCACAAGTGTACATCATACCCACAACATCATTTGAGTTGTGTTCTGGGAAAACTAGTCCTAATGCATGTGCAAAGCGTGTCATCCCAGATTAGCCTGCGCAGTCTGTACAGGCTATTCAGGGACAGCATTTTTCACTTATATGAAATATTTCTTTTAAAGAATGATCTTTTGGAAACAAAACTCCAGTCACAGCGGAAAGTGTTGTCCCTGATCAGCCTGTGCGGTTCTGCACAGGCTAATCTGGAACTTCACTTTGCACACATTAATTAAGCCCGGTTTTCCGAGAACGAGGCTTATTTTTCCCTATTCACTAATGAAAAAGAATAATTTAACTTATAAAAATTTATAATGGCTTAAATATATTAAGCGATCTTGGTATTCTATTTTGGGTTAGTCAAGGTCACCCATACTTAAACAAGGAAATGTTTAACATTTATGAAATGAATATAATTACTAAAATAATGTTAAATTGTTTTTATTGGTGGGACAAATATTGATTTTGTGGATTGCATGCAGGCCTTTTTCTGCCTTTCTCACGGGTCCGATAGTCGGACCCATTCCCCATGCCATATATGCATATTTTTTCCCTAATTCTAAAAAAAAAATGCCCCCCTCCCCATTTTTTTTTTTTTTTTAGAAAGAAGTGTCTTATGACTTATGATTATTAGACTTTATATCTCAATTTTATTTTTTAAACCTACAAAATATATAACCATAATTTATATGATTTTTATCCAAAATGGCTGGAAAAAACCCTGCCCAAATAATGCTTTTGTTGATGAAAATTCTTCCCAATTTGGAAGATTTTGCGACTCGAAAAATCCCCATTTTGCTATGTTTTTTTTCCCCAAATAGCCAGAAAAAGGCCTGGCATGACCTATCCACAAATTTATCACAAACACATCAGGAAATGACCTAGGCAAATTCCTCTATTTTTTTCAAAATCAGAAATCAACCATCATTTACATGTCCATGAAAATTTTTATTTTTTGATAAACCACGAAATGTCATGCTTGAGAATATAAATGATTATACTCTTAGAGGTTGGAATATTGACAACTGTATTTCGTCAAAATCTGCATCTTAACATTAATTTGTTGTACAACATGTTATTAACTAGGCTCCATTAATGTTACATGTAGTGTTGTTGTTGTTTGTTTCAGTCCTGTACAACTTGAAAGTGAGGTTTGCAGAACGGAACATCATCTATACATACTGTGGTATGTAGGTGGGATAAATCATGTGAGCCGAGCTCTGAGAAAACTGGGCTAAATGGATGTGAGTAAAGTGTCGTCCCATATAAGCCTGTGCAATCTGCTCAGGCTTATCAAGGACAACACTTTCCGCTTTTATGAAACTTTATGTTGACAGGATTTCTCTTCTAAATTAAAATCCAGTTCAGGCGGAATTAGTTGTCCCAAATAAGCCTGTGCACACTGCACAGGCTAATCTGGGTTGACCCTTTAAACACATGCATTAAGCCCCATTTTCCCAGAGTGAGGTTTATATGAAATGTGTGTGACAAGTTTTAAAGTGAGGTTTAAAATTTGAACATCATGTAAACATACTGTGGTAAGTTGATGGTATATTATATGTGAAATGTATGTCCGCAACCTGTGGTCCTTATTGAGGCCTGCTTAAGTAACACGTTATTGTTGCTTTAACCCGGTGATTTCATTTTCTTCATTGCAACATTGTTGTATCTTCATTAACATGGAGAGAGTGTTGCACTGTTATTGCATTTGATTTCAAATTTACTATCATTGCTAAGGCTAAATGTTATCACATTCAGTATGGTAACAAATTGACTACACCAGATATCAGACAGTTTCCTCATGAGTCATAATGAAACATGCACTGTAATAATTATTAAAGTGTTTTGTGTCATGTTGCCAAGGAATGAGATACTGTCAGAATAATGACATCGTTTTGGGCATGTCTTATTAATAAAAATTTGATTAAATGAAATAAGAATCAAACTATCAGTGCCTGCATTGATGCCTGAGCTAGGTGTATGTTTTTAAGTGAGCTAGTTTCTTAGGAACGGCCCGATGGATTCCATTGAAGTTTTGATTCCCTATGTAAAAATGAACCCATAGGCCAAGTTAAGTAATTCTAGTGATTTGCTGTTGTTAAATGTGTTGTGTTGTAATGTAAAGAACAATTTTGGGTCTTTTTACACTTAGAAATCTACATAATATTCTATATAGGTAGGCTAGGAGGTTTGAAAAAATCATGTTCAGTCAGGGAAAATGAGGGACCTTGCATGTGTTATGTTAGTGTCCGCCTTGTTTAATGTATCTAACATGGAGATATGAGCCAGGACAGTCAGTAGTTTTTTCTTGAGGTTACCTTTTTACACTCAGAAACAAAGTGAAACCAGCATAAAAGCAGAACAGCATGGGAGTTACTTGCAGGCTGTTCAGGTTTTATGCTGTTTGCTGCATATCAGAATCATATGGTTGGAAATGGAGTCTTAAAAATGTTAATCTAGTAAGAAAGGTCGTAAATTTAATTGTAGGCAAAAAGTGTTGTCCCTGATAAGACAGTGTGGCCTGCACATGCTAATCTGGGATGACACTTTACTCACAAGCATTAACCCTTTGCATGCTGGGTAATTTGTCGTCTGCTTAAATGTCGTCTGTTGAATTTCTAAAATTTGCATTTTCTTCGATTTTTTTCAAAGAATACTATCATAATAGCAAACAGTTTGGATCCTGATGAGACGCCACGTTCTGTGGCGTCTCATCTGGATCCAAACTGTTTGCAAAAACCGTTAAAATCCGGTTCCAGCACTCAAAGGGTTAAGCCCGGTTTTCTTCGAAGGTGGCTCAAATGGATCTAACCTTGAGTTAACGAGGGTTTGATGGATGACCCTGGCTGACAGGTGTTTTGTTGTGTGGTAAATGAGCTTCATGGCTGACGTATAGCACTCAATAAATGTGCAATGATTGTCTTGTTAGTGTGACGGTTTAATATAGATGACCACAGGCCAGTCATTACGACAGTGGAGAGTAAGGTTGTCCACTTTGGTCAAAATGTGAATAAAGTAAGAAATTCAAGTGCAGATATATATTTTACGATAGTTCACTTGTATTTTATCACATTTATTTGTTTTTATTTTCATTCACAAATACTTTACTTCAAAATATATCGAAGAAACAATACAAAAAAAGGAAAACACATTTTAGACAGAAAATCTCATCATTAACTAATTATTAATTCACATGTGCAGCATTCAGTTACTGCAAAGTCATTTATAAATATTCATCTGCATGAATGTTCATGTTTTTTTATGGCTCTTTTGTGGACATAAATTTAAGGATTTAAAATAATTGGAAATTTGTGTCTGCAACGTGGTTATGGTTTATAAAATGTGTACCCGGTATATCGCTTTGAGTAGTCACTATAGGAGGTGGGCCCTGTTTGTAACATGCCAATTAACCAGTCAATTGTTGTGAAAAAAAACATCCTTTTACAAAAAAATATGTTGTTTATCATCACTAATAATAGAACTAAAAGGCTTTCAATCAGGTGTTGATAGCACATTGTCATTTATTTTCTTCAATCCTTTGCATGTTGGTTGATAACAATACAACAAAGTACACAGAGTAATGCACCTTCAGTATTGAATTCGATTGCAAAAAAAAACTCAGGAAGTGTGTGTGTGTGGATATAACTTTTGATAATAATGTATCACGTGCCTACGGTAATTTGCTCTTTAAAAAATTAAGCATTGGGAATAATTGTTTGTCGCGATCTTAGATTTGTGGATCGGGCTACCCATCAACAAAATGAATGTCATGTGATTATTAACGATTTTGTAGTGTATTTCTATAACATGAAAGATAGTTCCAAATAGGTTTTGAGCCTTGTGTACCTGACAGTTATTAAATCATAGGAATGACATTTTGGTCCCTGCTGTGTAAAGGTTAGGGTATGAGCTGGAAAATTGTGGTATCTGCTGCACATATGTATGCGAGATACACCAGTTGTGCTCTCAACGTTGTCAAATAGTCCAGGCCTTGTGTTGTTAATTGTGGTATCTGCTGCACATATGTATGCAAGATACACCAGTTGTACCCTCAACGTTGTCAAATAGTCCAGGCCTTGTGTTGTTAATTGGAGCCTTGTTCTGTGAAATCTGGACTTAATGCTTGTGCTAAAAGTGTCGTCCCAGATCAGCCCGTGCAGTGTGCACAGGCTTATCAGGGACAACACTTTCTGCCTAGTCTGGAGTTTCATTTAAAAGAGACTTCCCTTAACAAAAAATCCATAAAAGAAAAAAGTGTCATCCTTGATTAGCCTGTGCAGATTGTGAAGGATTATCTGGGACAACACTTTATGCACATGCATTTAGTCCAGTTTTCTAAGAGTGATTCTCATATTTATGCAAGATACATAGATATGTTCAAGACATGTTCTACTCTCAACGTTGTTACATCTTCCAGGCATTGTGCTGGTAGCCATCAACCCCTATGAGCAACTGGACATCTACAACAATGACATCATCCAGGCCTACAGTGGACAGGACATGGGGGCCATGGACCCTCACATCTACGCAGTGGCAGAAGAGGCCTACAAACGCATGTCCAGGTAAGCATTGATGAATCATTTTTTATTAAACTTGGTCAAAATTTTTATCTTGACAATATCTAGGCCAAGTTTGAAGCTGGATCACATGCATTTAAAAACCAGGTCAAGTCTTATACAAAATTCTTACTACTTTAGAGATCACATTTCTTACTTGTTAAAAAATTAGTCGGAATGTTATTTTTGACAATAGCTAAGCCAAGTCATGTGTGTCCAAAAATGAGGTCACCAGGTCAAGTTTCAACAATTGGTGCACCTCTAAATCAGCTAAGCGCTTCAGTGCCGTTATAGACCTCTTGTGACATTTCAGATTTGAACAGAATCAGTACATGTTTTTTTTATTTCATATTCAGGCACAACCAGTACATATAATTCCCCCATTTAAGTTTTGAGCAGTACCAGTCAATATTTTAATTTTTTATTCAACCACAACCAGTCCATATTTCCCCATTTAAGATTTGAACTGAACCAGTCAATTATTTTTATGTCCCCCAGTCTATACTGGGGGACGTATTGTTTTTGCCCTGTCCGTTGGTTTGTTGCTTTGTTGGTTTGCACAAACTTTGACATTTTGCAATAACTTTTGCAATATTGAAGATAGCAACTTGATATTTGGCATGCATGTGTATCTCGTGGAGCTGCAAGTGGTGAAAAGGTCAAGGTCAATGAAGACCTTCAAGGTCAAAGGTCAAAAAAACAAAATCCATGCACCCACAGCCGATCGTTGGCACCCGCTATGCGATGCTCTTGTTTATTCAACCACAGCCATTCTATATATTTCGCCTTTTCAGTTTGAGCAGAACCAGTCAATTATTTCCTGTTTCATATTCAACCACAACCAGTCCACATCTCCTCATTTCAGATTTGAACAGAACCAGTCCATCATTGTGAGCGGTGAGTCGGGTGCAGGGAAGACTGTGTCAGCCAAGTATGCCATGCGCTACTTTGCCATGGTGGGAGGCTCTCAGTTGGAGACGCAGGTGGAGAAGAAAGTGCTGGCTTCCAATCCTATCATGGAGGTGAGGAAACTAGAGGATCCTGTAAAATCATGCATATTTGTCATCATAAAAAGTAGCAGTTTAAGAAAAAAAGACTTTTTCTTTGACTTTTAAATGCAAGGGTTTCTGATTTTGGAAAAAAGAGAGGAATTTGTGATGGTCATATCCCAATGTGTTTGTGTATAATTTGTGGATTGGTCAACCCACAAAATCAATGAAAATTAATGCCCCACAAATAATTAAGATTGTACAGTATTTGCTGTTTTCGTATGCTATCAATTTTAATTCACAAGGTATCAGAGAAATAATATTTGTAAGAGTGGCTTAGCCACAAGTGTTAATATTTGTTTGCAATGATTAGGAGTGGATACAAGTTTTAAGAACTACCAACTACTACAGATGCTTCAACAAGACTTTTACACTGTCGCCTGCCTTTATACCCGAGTAATTGTCCATTCAGTACATACCTTTTTCCTAATTTTATTCTTAAAAAGCAAAATAAATTACTTACTTTTATATGCAAAGTAAATAATATTTTTGGGGAAATTGCACATCACTAGACTAATAAACACATTTTCTACCCCATATCAAATGATCTGTGGTTGGTAACACGTGTTGTAATTAATTTATCAGACAGATTACCATTCTGTCCATGAATTAACTTAATTACTAAGTACTATATTTCGCCCAATTGTTGCTAAAAGGTACCATGTGCCATTTAATTTCAATGTCACGTGGCACCTTTTTTGCACCAAGGGGTAATTTAATGGTGTCATTTTTTATTGGTGATATCATTGTGTCTATTTTGAAAGAATGACTTAACTGACTGGACATTAAACTCTTCTGATCTGAAACATGAAAAAAGACATGGTCATCAAATGACTTTGCTAAATGAATGAATGAATATGAATAATAAAAATAACAACATATTTTGTTACAATGAAGCTCATTTTTGAAAGTTTACCAAAAGCATGTTTAAAGCACTTTAATAACCAATGTAGTACGTAAATAACTAAGGAAGCATCTTTTAAGTCACATAGTTTAGCACAACAGCATGTAAGACCATTTGAGCCTTGTTCTGGGAAAACTGGGCTTAATGCATGTGCTTTCAGCATTAACTGGATTTTGCTATGAAAAGACTTCCGTTAAAGGAAAAATACTATAATAGTGGCAAGTGTTGTCCCTGATTAGCCTGTGTGGACTGCACATATGACACTTACACACATGCATTACGCTTTCGAATAACATGGCTCCACTGTTTTTTCTTCTAATGAAGCTTTTGTTCGGAAGTTTACCAAAAGCATGTTTAAAGCCCTTTAATAACCAATGTAGTTCTTAAATAACAAAGAAAGCATCTTAAAAGTCACACTGTTTAGCACTTCAGCATGTGACACTTTCCGCATAAAATAGGTTCCACTAAGAAGAGACTTCCTTTAAACTCCTTTAAAATTCAATATAAGCGGAATGTGTGGTTCCTGATAAGCCTGTGCGGACTGCACAGGCTAATATAGGACGACATGTTATGCATATGCACTATGTTTCAGGCTATAGGTAATGCCAAGACGACCCGTAACGACAACAGCAGTAGGTTTGGCAAGTACATTGAGATCAGCTTCAACCGCAGCAATGAGATCATCGGGGCACACATGAGAACTTACCTTCTAGAGAAATCCAGGTGAGGCCATATATAGCCTCTGTGTATGACTTCAGTATCTGTACATTCTATGAATGAGACCATCAGATTCTATGCAGTCTGGGTATGACATCATCAGTTCCTGTGTACTCTATGTATGACATATTCAGTTCCTGTATATTCTGTGTATAACATTATCAGGTAGAGTGCAGTATGTGTATGACTTCAGTTTCTGTACATTCGTACAGTCACCATCAGATTCTATGAAGTCTGTGTATTAGATCATCAGTTCCTGTGTACTCTATATATGACATAATCAATTTCTGTGTATCCTGTTTTTGACATCATCAATATGTTTGTATTCCAGGGTGGTGTACCAGAATAAAGATGAGCGTAACTATCACGTCTTCTACCAGCTCTGTGCGTCTGCAGCACTTCCAGAGTTGAAGAAATTTAACTTAAGTAAGAATTAAAAGATGACATTTTGATTAAATGAGCATTGGTCTGGGAAAACTGGGTTTAATGCATGTGCGTTAAGTGTCAACCCAGATAAGTAAAAAAAAATCCGTTAAAGCAGAAAGTGTTGTCCCTAATAAGCTTGTGCAGACTTCACAGGCTAATCTTGGATGACACTTTACGCCGCAAATGCATTAAGCCCAGTTTTCCCAGAATTTGGCTCAAATACAGTGTGTTGTAAATATTTGTTTTTGCTGTGCAGGACCTTTTATGCTGTTTTGTTTTGCTCTTTCTGAATACAGTGTGCTTCAAAGTTAAGTTGATGCATAATTTAAATATGGAAAAAAAAAGAAAAAACATTTTGGTTGAAACTTTTGTTCCGTTTCTCTATTAATTTTGTAAAATGTTTTTTATCATTACTAATGCTATTTAATGGTACATAAAAAAATATTTTTATTAATTTGTATATTTCAAGTTTGCTGTAGTGTACAATCACAAGTTCTGTCAGTTGTTGACTGCAAATTCAGCACAGCATGAATTTTTTCCCCTGATTTCTGTCTTCTCCCATAATAAAGAAAGGAAACATTGGCAATGTGGCTATCTTCACACATGATTATGTAAATGTCTGTCTAGACATTTAGTGGGATAACACTTGCATGTGCCAGGGGACAATTTATCGTTCTTAAAGTATTTGATCGTGCACATTAGGGTTAGAGATAAATTGTCAGCAGAACTACTCAAACCACATTAATCATTTGAATGTTGCATGGAACCATGAGTTTAAGAATGCTGAATAGGGATGACTGACACATTCAGCATGAATCAAACAATCTGATGCTGAAAATTATTTGAAGGTTTGTAGAATAGAAAACCAGTTTTTTTGTAATTTGAGTCATAAATGTCTCTTTTTTATTATGTTGAACAGTTATGTCATTATAAATGGGTATTTAAAAATACTGTGGGACCTAACCCATACCCAGGGCAACAGATAAGATTTTGTGTCAATTAGTTTTCACTTCAAGCTTTTTGTAACAATTAGTTTTTTCCCTAAAAACTATTCATCAATTAGTGTTTTTATAATTTGATCAAAACTTACATATATTTCTTGATCAGATGATCGCTTAATTTTGGGATTTGGTTATTATTATTCCAATTAAGTCATGATAAATTCAGTGTCAATGGTTGTACATATTACTATATTAGTATTAATTGTATATTGACACATGGATGATGATGAGTCATTTTGTTTCAACCAGTTTCAACACTCCTGCCTTTCAGTCTCAGAACACACTCGCATTGCCAAATCCTCTCCATCAACGACAAGCCAGTAAAAATCAAGATGTTATTAGTTTTTCAGACACGGTATCGCCACGGTGTTATGAGCCGAATATATCTGAATATGTCACCAACTGCGCTATTAAATCTGATAATATACTCCTCACAACATCTTTTCCCGACAGTTTGGGTCTCGTAACGAATTGTAAAATATGGGCGTGCACGCCGTTTGTGAAAGTTTCGTAACCCAGCCGACATTTTGATTTTCCTGAACTTTTTTCGACGGAAGTACATTTTTATGTAGACACCGTTCCGAACCGGTGCTCGTATAAACTGATCACAAATATTATGACCGCCCTAAAGGTTGCAATATACTAATTTAAATCAAACACAGTACGGAGGGAAACGGTAAAATAAAACGACAAAGAATCAATTGCAATTCGTTTTCCAATTTGGTTATCGTTTTCTGTGCGATTGTTTTTTTATTCCAATTTGTTTTCTGTCAAATACAAATTGTAAAAACGATAAAACGGTCCTTATCTGTTGTCCTGCCCATACCCATTAAAGGAGATAACCAATACCCATTTCTGGACTTCAAAGTTGCATACAATTATCAAGCTTCAAAACTTATACTAGAGCAGATTCTTGCAAAACCATAAGGCAGAATAGCATTCTCTAAGGACACAGTTCTTAATGTTTATTTGCTGCACTTGCTGAAGGTAAGCATTGACTATTATCAGGGAATAAAAGATCATAAAAGATAGAACTCTAAAAAGGGAGTATACCCACTCAAATAAGATATAGAACTCATAAGATTGAATCCTTTACTAAAGGGAACAATTCTATTTCCTGCTATATTTCCGGTGGGGACTGACAAGTTTTTCTACACCAGTCACATTTTCCTGCTATATTTCCAGTCGGGGCAGACAAGTTTTTCTACACCAGTCAGGGCAAGAACATTTCCATAGACGGGGTGGATGATGCAGAGGACTACCAAAGCCTCAAGGATGCCATGAAACTGCTTGGTAACTATGAGATAATGATGCTGCTGCTTGGTAACTATGAGATGTTGATGCTCCTGCTTAGTAACTATGAGATGTTGATGCTCCTGCTTGGTAACTATGAGATGTTGATGCTCCTGCTTGGTAACTATGAGATGTTGATGCTCCTGCTTGGTAACTATGAGATGTTGATGCTCCTGCTTGGTAACTATGAGATGTTGATGCTCCTGCTTGGTAACTATGAGATGTTGATGCTCCTGCTTGGTAACTATGAGATGTTGATGCTCCTGCTTGGTAACTATGAGATGTTGATGCTCCTGCTTGGTAACTATGAGATGTTGATGCTCCTGCTTGGTAACTATGAGATGTTGATGCTCCTGCTTGGTAACTATGAGATGTTGATGCTCCTGCTTGGTAACTATGAGATGTTGATGCTCCTGCTTGGTAACTATGAGATGTTGATGCTCCTGCTTGGTAACTATGAGATGTTGATGCTCCTGCTTGGTAACTATGAGATGTTGATGCTCCTGCTTGGTAACTATGAGATGTTGATGCTCCTGCTTGGTAACTATGAGATGTTGATGCTCCTGCTTGGTAACTATGAGATGTTGATGCTCCTGCTTGGTAACTATGAGATGTTGATGCTCCTTGCACCAAGATTTCATTTTCAATTGATGGTTGTTATAAAATATAAACAACACTTTGCAGTCCTTATAAGTTAAGAAGCAAATGAGTATGGATTATACAAAAACAATGAGCCACACTTTGGGAAAATGGGGCTTAATGCATGTGTGTAAATAGTTACAGATAAGCCTACGCAGTTTGCACAGGGTAATCAGGGAAGACACTTCTGGCTTAACTGGACTTATTTTAAACAAAAAATACCATTAAGGCGGAAAGTGTCATCCCTGATTAGCCTGCGCAGACTGCACAGGCTCATCTGGATCAACACTTTAGGCACATGCATTAAGCCCAGAATAAGACCTATATTGTATTTATCGTTGATTCTTGTATAAACAACACTTTAGTGTTCTATATATAGGAATACACTACAAAGGCTTCAACTCTAAATGTAAGATTGCATGCATGCTTCAGAACTGAAAGAGAAACATTCTCTACCTACAGTATTGTTCAAATCATGTTACATTAAAATAAATTTTGTTTAAGCCTTTCCTCTATGAGTTTCTTATACCTTCTATCTTGTAGGATTCCAGGAAAAAGACATTGCGATGATCTTCCAGATATTCGCTGGAATTCTTCACTTTGGAAACGTGAAAATCAATGCGAAGGATGGAGAAAGTTCTGAAATGGCTGTATGTATTTGTTGCTATGGTTTTACGAGAATCAGACCTGGCCCCATGACAATGAAAAGTGTTTATCAAAATGCAGTTTTACTTAAAATATTGACAAATAGAAACACTTGATACATTTTAAAATTGTATACCTCAAGTGTAGTCTTAACTTGAAATATTGACCAATCATAAGGCTTGTCACATTTGAGAATTTTGGTAAATGATGTTCATAGTCAGGGTGGCTTGTAATATTATAACAATCAAGGCATGGTTATTGAGCAATTTCACAACAACGTCTCGGTAACATCTCAGTCACATCTCAGATATAATGGTATTTTTTGTTAAACTGACCCAGTGTTATGACTGGCATTTATGAGTTGACTTGCATTTATAATTTAACTCACATTCATGACTTGACGTGTTAATGCTTTTGAATGTGGAATGGCGGTCAGTCTTGCACATTGTTGTGAGGCATGTGTGTAACATTAACATTTTATTATTCCCCGCCAAAGGCAGATGGATATAATATTGGGATGTCCAGCCATCCGTCCGTCTGTCCTCCGTCAGTCCATCTGTCACCAACTGTTAATTGCTAAATCTCAAAAACTATATAAGATATCAACATGAAACTTTCTGGGTGTATAACCCTACACTTTCTTAAATAATTTATGATTTCATTTGTCAGGGCTATATCTCAGATATGATACAAGATTTCCACATGCAAATTCATGGGTGTATTGATATCAATGAGGAGAAGTGCCATGCACAAGAACCATAACCCTAAACTTTCTTAAATTATAGTTATTGCCCTTTGTTTTTTTTGTATGATGTAACTTTACAGTGCTATATCTCTGATACGATACAAGATTTTGACATGAAACTTCATGGGTGTATAGATATCAAAGAGGAGAAGTGCCATGCACAAGAACTGTAACCATGCACTTTAAAAAAAAATAAGACTTATTGCCCTTTGTTAGGATTCTATCATACAAGAAGGGATGTTCAACTATCCATAAACACAATTTATTTGGCAGGGATATCACCTTAACAAATTTGTTTGTTAACTCGAAACTAATGTAGTGTGAACTATAAAGCATGTTTTGGTTAAAAGTATTTACTAGGGTTGTCACTCTGTCAGATAAACAGGTTTAATGTGATTGTAACTTTTTATGCCCCCAGTAGGGTGGCATATAGCAGTTGAACTGTAAGTTCGTCCGTCCGTCTGTCCGTCTGTCAGTCTGTGTGTCCGTCCGAAAACTTTAACGTTGGTCATAACTTTTGCAATATTGATGATAGCGACTTGATATTTGGCATGCATGTGTATCTCATGAAGCTGCACATTTTGAGTGGTGAAAGGTCAAGATCAAGGTCATCCTTCAAGGTCAAAGGTAAAAAAAAAAAGGATGTGTATCTCATGGAGCTGCACATTTTGAGTGGTGAAAGGTCAAGGTCAAGGTCATTCTTCAAGGTCAGAGGTCATTTTTTTATATATTTTTTTTCAAAGCGGCGCAGTAGGGGGCATTGTGTTTCTGACAACACACATCTCTTGTTTTCAATAAAGACAATAACAATGAAAAATTAAGAATATTGGGAATTTGGTATCCTCGAACTAATGCACAGTACATATGGTTAATTATCTTGCAATAAACCAGACACTTTGTTTCACTGCACCTTTGTCATAACACTGGCATTTCTTTGTCATGACACCTGTATCAATTAGCAGAATGATAGCCCTAACATATTATTAATTATATATGAGTTTTATTTAAACAATTCATTTTCTAAAATATGTATGTTCATCGTTTTTCACTTTCTGTGTTTGACTTCAAAAGGCTCTCTGTATCTTAGCATACTTTTTGTATTACATCACTTTTGCATGCCTTGATTTTGTGTGTATGAAATCATCATTTTCTGTGTATGGCATTATTGTGTGTCATGACATCACTTGTTCATGTGTACTCTAACAGGAAGGTCAGGATCAGGGCTGTTTTGTTAATGTAAGTTTTTGCTTTCAACCGAGTTGTGAAATGTTACGCTAACTCATGATGTGTGTAATTTCACATTTACCTTGTGACAAATGAAGTCTTGCATACATATACTCCTGCCAGTGTGAGTGTTTGTGAACTTTACATTACATAAATGTGTGTGAACACTCACACTAAAGAAGTGTGAAAATTCACATTAATTGTGCACACAACTTCACACTTTATCAATATGTATGAAACATCACATTTAATCAATGTTTGTGAAAACTCACATTACATCAATTTATGTTAAAACTCACACTAACTCAATGTGTGTGAAAACTCACACTAAATCACTGTTTGTAAAAACTCACACTTAATCAATGTGTGTGAAAACTCACACTTAAATCAATGTTTTTAAAACTCATATTTTATCAAAATGTATGAAAACTCGCACTACATTTGTAACTCAGGAGTATATCGAATGAAGGCTATCCCAGTGTGATCAATTGGACAATAACTCACAAGATGTGAAATCTCACACTTATTTTTGAGGTGTGATCTCTCATGTTAACTCGTGAGAATGCTTGCTGCCTCGGGATGGTGAATGCGGTGTTTTATTTTACATAATATTTGCCTTTGTTTACTAAACAATGCGAAATGCTAAATATGCTTGCTTGCTTATGCATTAATTGTTGTTCTAGTTATTGGCTTTTTTTAGTGCTGTTAAGTTTGTACTGAAACAGCATTTTACTCAGCCATTATGCTGGATTTGACTACATATTTTAAAACATATTAAAAGCTTTAAAAGCTTTGATGGTGGGTTGAGTTGATTAAGTACATGGCAAGTCATTCTTAACTAAGGCAACCTAGGTTTTATTTCATCGGAATCTTATAAGTATTCTAAGGAAATACAATAAACTGATCGGAACATTAAGCAAGCAAGAGGCTTTTAATTTAACCAACCTAACATTTTGCTGACATTTCATTTTTCATGTTTTATTTTAGTTTGCATTTTGACAAATAGTAATTAATACACACATTCCACTCTTAAGTGCACACCTTCTCAACATAACTTAAATTTTATTTCAAAATGCTTGTTTAACAAATTTAAACTGATCTATAAGTTTGTTGGGTAAGTCCTTGTCACAATGTTGGTATGATACGCATTGTTTGATAAAATGTATCCGTGTTCATTATAGGAAGTAACTAATATTATGCTTGTGGGTAGCCTGGTTAGAACAAAAATGTAACCAGCGTTGCAGTGCATATTTATGTGTAAACGTTGCTGAGGCCTATAGATAATAAAATAGTGCAAGTTTTCCCCCTTGAGACTAACATAGCAAGATCTCCACAACCCAAAACAATAAGTTGACCCAGGTATAAATATCTTATTTTATTTTTCCGTCAAAATATGCGTTTGGTAACAGAATGATAATATAACCAAATAATTAGTATGTATAAAAAATTACTAAAAAAATAAATATTTTCCAACCTTCCAACCCAACCTTTATTATCATGGGTCCTAGAAGGGGAAACAAACACTGTTTTTATTTCAGCTTCATGTAAGTAATTATTAGCTTTGGCAATGTGATATAAGTTGTTCTCTTAATTGTTCTTGAATCTGTGGGATAAGAGGCAGCATGAAGCTGATACTTATTTGAGGTTTGGGGTGTTAGTGGGATGGAATATGCTTTTCAGAAAATTATGAATTAACTTTTGAAAGAGTGACATCTTTAAAGAACAATGACATGTAAAGAGGATGTAGGGTTAGGGGTTAACCCAGGGCTATTAACATGAGCAATATGGTATAAGTATCTATGCCATTTATGATATAGCTGGTAATTGCTTTGGTTTAGGTCTTATAGACAGAATACTATGTAGTGAGAAATTCATTTTGTTCCTGGATTTTTTTTATATGGTTAAAATTTTATGTGACAGATATTATGTTATGTTTTAGAGTGGGAAATATGCCTTTTGGGACAATTGTTCAACAGACATGCTAACATTAACTGAATGTAAACATAATCTATTCAAAGCAGATACACTGCATGTATTAAACAACCCAAAATTTCCAGATCACCGCTTGTATCACTATCATGTCCACTCATTGTATGGCATGGACTTGTAAACACAATTTCAGGGCTTATATACTAAACCGAATGCAAAACTAGCCAATGGGTCTTAATCATCTCATTTCGCTAAGGAAAGATGTGTTTGGCTACGAGTTTTACTTCATAAAACCCTTAGAAATAGCCAACATTTGAAGACATTTGGCATAATATGGTAAGTTGAGCTGCGTTCTGGGAAAACTGGGCCTAATGCATATGCATAAAGTGTCGTCCCAGAGCTAATCAGAGACAACACTTTCCACTTATATTATATTTTTTGTTTGAAGGAAGTCTCTTCTTAGCGAAAACCAGTTTAGGCGGAAAGTATCATCCCTGTTGAGCCTGTGCAGGCTGAACATTCTAATCAGGGATGACACTTTTCACACATGCATTTACCCAAGTTGTCTCAGAGCAAGCCTCATTAAGTGGCTGGTGTAAGACTTTTACTTACTTCTGACTCTGTTAAATTGTCCTCTTGGTGCATTTGTAGCCAAACATGAACACCTGTCTGTCAGCTCATGATAACTGTTCTGTTTGTGCCTGAAGCCCAAGGACCCATCTATAGGGGTTGCGTGCCGACTGTTTGGTGTGGACGAGGCTCAGATGAGGACCTGGATCTGTAACAAGAAGATCACCACAGTGGGGGAGACACTCACTAAGCCTCTCACCAAGGCACAGGTATACTGTTAATCATTGAAGTTTTTAGTTTGAACTGAATATGAGTAATCTTGCTTTGATGGTAAAACACTGAAATATAATGCTGGGAATAAAACATCTGCATAGCTTTTTTTCTCATTGACTTACACACATTAAAATGTTCTTTCTCTACCAGCCTCATCTGGCCACAACCTTTCTTAACCAGCCTTAAATGGAAAATAACATAGATGTGCGGTGGTAAAAGTAAAGTTTTTCACAAAGTTCTAGTTTTGTTGTAGGAAAATATTATTGATCATATTGTCACATTTCAGGCAATGTTTGCACAGGATGCCCTTTCCAAGTTTATCTACTCAAAACTATTTGACTGGATTGTAACCCAGATCAACAAAGCTCTCCACAGTCAGTCGAAGACTCACAGATTCATTGGTGTCTTGGATATATATGGGTGAGTTGCCTCCCTTGAACACAAAATTACCTCCCTTGAACACTAAATTACCTCCCCTGTTGACTAACAGGTTCATTGTGGTCCTAGATATATATGGGTGAGTTACCTCCATTGAATACTATATTACCTCCCGTGTTTGACTGGATTTTAACCAAGATCAACCAGGCCCTACACAGTCAGTCCAAGACTCAAAGGTACATTGGTGTACTGAATATATATGGGTGAGTTACCTTGCCTGAACACTCAGCCCCCCTTGAACACTAAACTTCCTCCCTTGAACACTTACTGGATTGTAACACGGATCAACAAGGCCTTACTCAGTCAGTCCAAGACTCACCAGTTCATTGGAGTCCTCGATATAGAAATATAAATATATATATGGGTAAGTTACCTCACTTGAACACTAAATTACCTACCTTGAACAATGAATTACCTCCCTTGAACACTGAATTACTTCCCCTGTTTGACTGGATTGTAATTCAGACCAACAAGGTTCTCCACAGTCAGTCCAAGACTCACAGGTTAATTGGGGTCCTGGATATAAATGGGTAAGTTACCTCACTTGAACACTGAATTACCTCCCTTGATGCACAGATTAAGTATGTTGTAATATATTTTTTATGGGTATCTTATAGCTTGCAGATATTAAGTTTACTCTGGTCTTCATGCATGAATACAGTGCACTTTGTGTTGATAAATGAATTACATTTTGTAGTTGAAGCAGGTTAAAAAGATACAAGCCTTGCTCTTGGGAAACGGGGATTAAGGCATGTGCGTAAAGTGTTTCCCCAGATTATCCTGGATATCCCCACAGGCTAATCAGGGACGACACTTTCCGCTTTTATGGTATTTTTAGTTATAAGAGGCTCTTCTTGTCGAAAATCTAGTGTAGGCAGAAATTGTTGTCCCTTCAGATTGCGCAGGCTTATCTGGGACAACACTTAACGCACATGCTTGAGGCCCTGTTTTCCCAGAACAATTCTCAATTGATCCTATTGTTTTTGACAGAGTTATCTTCCCATTGCAGATTCGAGACCTTTCAGAAGAACAGTTTTGAGCAGTTTTGTATCAACTATGCCAACGAAAAACTACAGCAAATATTTAATATGGTAAGGCTGAACAATCCTTGTGACTAGTAACTTCACCTGGGGAAAGTTGGAAAACTAATATCATTGTGTTTTTACTGTTCAACAGAAATATACAAACTGTTCTTTATTGACATTTTTACTGACAAATAATCCTGATATATGAACAAAAATAACAGATTTTCGGATTATTCTTTTCTATTTCATATTCTTTAAACATCTTTTGTGTGAATGAAAAAATAAATTGTTTCGGATTTGGTCAAAACCATAGATCTATTCTATGCATGTTCAGCAAGTCAAACTCAGTAGCTTGGTTTGGGTTCCTTTCCATTTGACATAAGAAAGGACCACATTGTATAATAAGGTGTCTCTCCCACTTGCGCAGCTGAAGTTTTACTTTATGTGTATATTTGTTAAATACCCCACCCTCATAAAAAACCACTAACAAACAACTACACAAACAATGCTTTAAACAAAACTACCATCAATGAAACAATTTCAAGGGACTTTTTTACAGGAAACAAGAACATGCTTGTTTAATATGATAACACAATTTTTTTCACTTTTTTAAGCAAACGGAAAAGGAGGTGGACTTGAATAAAACTTTCAGTTTAGAAAAATAATTTTTCTGTAATTAATTTTCATTAAATGTTATCTCAGGCAAAACAAAAATTATCTGACAACAAATTATAATTTTCCATACCTCCTTTATCAATACAAACAAGAAGTTATACATCTTAATATCAATACAATGCAATGTTTGACTAGATCTGAATACACAATTGGCTCACAGGAAAAGCTTATCTTCAGAATCACTCCTAGAATATACCAATGGTATATGGTACATTACTGAGCATCATAAGTAGATTGCTGAGTGATTCAGAATATCAACATTACCGGTAAGCCAATGAGAAAGTGTATGCAAATAAGAGAATGGATCATGCATTTTAATTTTTCTAATTGTGTATTCAGCTGTAGTTATGGCCCTTGGTTATTTTCAGCATGTGTTCAAGCTGGAGCAGGAGGAGTACGTAAAGGAAGCCATAGAATGGTCCTTCATTGATTACTATGACAACCAGCCATGTATTGACCTCATAGAGGCCAAACTGGGCATCCTGGACCTCCTAGATGAAGAGTGCAAGGTGAGGACAGCGCTTATCTCAATTGCATAGTTCCCAACCTTATGTAGTTGCCTCCCTTTAGTATTTGAAAACCTGTAGTAGTTTTCTCTCTTTAGTTGTTCTTTCTCTGAAGTTGCCTCCCTTTTGTAGTACTCTCCCTTTTGTAATTCACTCTCTTTGTTTTTACCTCCCTTTTAGTAACCCCCTTTTTTTAAGCTATCCCTCTTCTGAAGTTATCCATCTTTTGAAGTTGTCCCTCTTATGTTGTTGTCCCTCTTTTGTAATTATCCCTCTTTTGTAGTAACCCTTCTTTTTTAGTTGCATCTGCAGTTACTTCCCTTCTAAGTCATTTTCCTTGTTTTGTTATTTGCCTGTAGTAATTGCCTCCTTGGATTGATCATCCGGCTAAGTTACTTGCCTTGTAGATACCTCTTTTGTAATTATCTCTCTGGTGTAATTATCTCCAGTTGTTGGTGCCTGTCTTTCTAGGTTCTATTTGTTGACCTCTCAGATGTAATGTGCAAGGTGATTCAAGCAGTTGCTGTATACTTGATTATTTTACCCCTTACAGGTGCCCAATGGTTCTGACTCTAACTGGTGCCAGAAGTTGTACGGGAAGCATATGAAACATTCCCACTTCCAGAAACCCAAGATTGGCATGGACACCTTCATCATTAACCACTTTGCAGACCAGGTCAGTGCTCTATGGCCATTTCTATGGGCAGATCTTTTTAATTATATCTTGTTTTTATGAATTTGAAATAATATTGTTCTTTGTTATTATTTTCACAATCTGTTATTAAGTAGCTTCAATATTTTCACTAGTATTTGAGAAGTTCAGAACAGGATTTGTAGAAAATGCAAAAATCTTCTCAATGTTAGTGTAAATGTCTACTTGTAGGTGACGTACACCTCTGCTGGGTTCCTGGACAAGAATCGTGATGCTGTGTCTGAGGAACATGTGAACATTATGAAGGCCTCTGAGGTGAGTTGCAGATTGCAGTCCCAGAATGATAGGTTATATACGACTTAGCTTAAATTGCTTATGCTAGATTGCTTATTAAAGAGATATCCTTAAGGGCAAATTCTAGATTGCAGTCCCAGAATGAGTCCCAGCATGATTGTAAATAAAAGATATTGCTTGAATGGCATATGTTTGATTGAGGTCCTAGAAATGTTGGTTATTTAATATCTAACTTGAAGGGCAAAGTATAGTTTGCAGCCCCAGCAAGATTGGTTAGAAGCCTAGTTTTAAGGGGATATGCTAGACATAGTCCCATCAAGATTGGTCATGGGCCTGCTCGGCACATGCCACTTGGTTTAATTGTCAGTCTTCAATTGCCACTGAATTAAATTGCCAATTGATTTGCACTTGATGTGATTTTCATGCATTCTTGTTTCAGTTTGAGCTTGTAGGAGAGCTGTTTGTGGACCTCACAGAGGATGCTGGGAAAGGCCGGGTACAAGCGTTACAGACCGGGCCACGGGGTACCTCTAAGCAGATGAAGAAAACGGTCGGATCACAGGTGAGTTTACTGTACTTTGATAACCCAGGGGTCTCAGAGTTAATACATCTGTACATGAAGTCTACTACAGTGATGGCCATCTTGTACTTCACCATGTAGTTCAAGTTTCACTTCACATCTCCTGGAGGTGATGGCTGTCTGGTGAACGTGATATATAGTTGACTACACACGCTTGTAATGTTTAAAATCTGTGATGAAAGGTTTTAAAAAGCTGAATTTGTGAACATTCCTTTAATAAATAAAATGGCATTTTATCTCTTATCATTCTGATGTTCATTTCAGTTCAGGGAGTCGCTGTCATTGCTAATGGAGACACTTAACTCCACCTCACCTCACTACATCCGATGTATCAAACCCAATGATCTCAAGGCCTCATTTGTGTAAGTACTCTCTCACTATATCAGATGTATCAAACCCAATGATCTCAAGGCCTCATTTGTGTAAGTACCGTCATATGACAATTATACAAAAATATGTATACATATTATCACATTTTTTTTTTAATTATTTCTTTGTTGAAAGAAAGATAACATTATTCTATATTGTCAGCATCATGTGTAATTAACCTCGTAACTATGAGCTGAGGAGGTATTTTATTACATCATCATTTGGTATAATCAATATTCCCAAAATCACAATAGGACTGTATTTACATATTTACAGTATGCATTTTATTGTTGGCAATATGCTCAACTTTTTGGTGTCAGTTTGATTTATATGAACCTACTCATGCTGCATATAAACCTTTCTTGGACAATTGGGCATAATGCATGAACCTTAAGTGTCGTCCCAGATTAGCCTATGCAGTCAGCAAAGGCTAATCAGGCACGCACTTTCTGCCTAAACTGAATTTTTGTTTATAAGTGACTTCCTTTGAATAAAAAATTCCATTAAAGCGGAAAATGTTTTCCCTGATTAGCCTGTGCAGACTGGACAGGCTTATCTGGGACGACACTTTATACACATGCACCCAGCCCAGTTTACCAGAACTATGCCAATATTGTGCAGGTTTGATCCCAAGCGAGCCGTGGAGCAGCTGCGCGCCTGCGGAGTCCTGGAGACGATCCGGATCAGCGCCGCTGGATTCCCGTCCCGCTGGACCTACCCCGAGTTCTTCCAGAGGTACCGGGTGCTTGCGTTGTCTCGAGACATCAACCGGAAAGACTTCAAGAAATCCTGCACAGTAGTGCTTCCGAAACTTATACAGGTAACCATTTGGGCCTACAGGTAATCATCTGGGCATGCTTAGAACAGATAATGGAAGTCCAATAGTCCCAACGAGGTTTGATGCATGTATGTAAAGTGTCGTCCAAAATGAGTCTGTGTAGTCCACAGAGTCTTTTAGGGACAACGTTTTTCGGATAAACTTAATTGTTGTAAAGAAAAAACTTCCTTTAAACATAAAAGCTGCAAGTGTTTTCACTGATTAGTCTGTGGGGACTGTGACTTTATGTACATGCAACCCTGTTTACAAAGAATGAGGCTCATTACTGTCCAGAAAGTCTGATGATCTCATATCTAGAACTGGTCCAAATCCACTGCAAATTGGTTCTTGACCTGAATTTTTATCAGGGTCATGATAGTCATAATTGTGGATTATTTTTCAAGGGCTGACAGACTTTTGAGGAGAATGGAAAAGTTGTAAGCGTTCAAAGATTTTTTAAAATGTTAAATGACTTTTACCTGATATCCAATAGTAATTATCCCCTGCCATAGGCGGAGGGATATTGTTTTGGAGTTGTCCGTCCTTCTGTCAGTCCGGCACTTTTGTGTCCGGAGCCGTACCTTGGAAGTGCTTTGGCGGATTTCATTGAAACTTAGTATGAGTATATATATATGGATAAGAGGATGATGCACGCCAAATTGCATTGTACACCATCTGTTAATAACGGAGTTATGGCCCTTTGTATCTTGAAAAAATGCTTTTTACTATAGGCACTTTTGTGTCCGGAGTCATATCTTGGAAGTGCTTTGGCGGATTTCATTGAAACTTGGTATGAGTATATATATGCATAAGAGGATGATGCACGCCAAATAGAATTGTACACCATCTGTTAATAACGGAGAAATGGCCCTTTGTATCTTGAAAAAATGCTTTTTACTATAGGCACTTTTGTGTCCGGAGCCATATCTTGGAAGTGCTTTGGCGGATTTCATTGAAACTTGGTATGAGTATATATATGGATAAGACGATGATGCACGCCAAATGGCATTGTACACCATCTGTTAAAACGGAGTTATGGCTGTTTGTATCTTGAAAAAATGCTTTTTACTTTAGGCATTTTTTGTGTCCGGAGCCATATCTTGGAAGTGCTTTGGCGGATTTCATTGAAACTTGGTATGAGTATATATATGGAT
>VMBQ01005210.1:54859-75562 GCA_007657795.1 Dreissena rostriformis
TAATGACCGGAATTCAATTAAACTTTATGGGAAGCTTCACTACCAAGAGGAGATGTGCATTTTATCAGCTGGTTCTGGTCGGATGATTTTTCACAGAGTTATGGCCCTTTGAAATTTTCCATTAACTGTACATATAGTGCAATTCTTGTCCAGGCTATTTCTCAGCAACTAATGACTGGAATTCAATGAAACTTTATGGGAAGCTTCACACTACCAAGAGGAGATGTGCATATTATCATCCGGTTCTGGTCGGATGATTTTTCACAGAGTTATGGCCCTTTGAAATTTTCCATTGTACATATAGTGCAATTCTTGTCAGAGCTATTTCTCAGCAACTTATTATGGGAATTCAATGAAACTTTAGGGGAAGCTTCACTACCAACAAGAGATGTGCATATTATCAGCCGGTTATGGTCGGATAATTTTTCACAGAGTTATGTCCCTTTGATTTTTTTTGTCCAAAGTTATGCCCCTCAAGACGTTTCCTTTTATCTGAATATATAGTGCAATATTGTGACAAAAAAAACTTTGGGGAGCATCATCTGTCTCCGACTGTTTCTTGTTTATTAGAGATTTTCTAAGAGATTATCTTTTAAAAGCAATTTAATCTTGTAAGAGATATTAAAGTGATGGATTGAATTTTTAAAGATAAAGTCTTAAATGGGTGATTGTTTTTTGAAAGATACAAAAGCATTTGTGTATTTTGTGCCCTCAGGTCGAGGCTCGCTCAGTGGAGAACATCAAGAATGTGAACAAGGGTCTGGAGAACAAAATCATCCAGCTACAACAACAACTCGACTCCAAGGTGAGTAACACTGGATTTTCTCTTATGATAGTTGAAAAGTCTGTTCAACAATCAAAAGGTTCCATAGAAGAAATAAAGTCATTGCAGTCATTATTCTGTCTACAATGAATGTGAATATTTGTGCGTTCCATTCATTATTCTACAATGAATGTGAATTTTTTAGAAAAAAGAGAGTCAGGACGTCGTTGAGAAGCAGAATTCAGCAATCAAAGCTCTGGAAGCAGAGAAAGACAAACTGCTTATCAGCAGCACAGAGGGACAGAAGGCATCCAACCGCGTCACGGAACTCGAGAACGAGCTCAGACAACTGCGCGCTGAGCTGGAGAGAGAAAGGGGAGAGAAACAGGACCTGGTGTCAGAGAAGGAGATCTTGAGACAGAAATATGAACAGGTGGGGAATATGAACAGGTAGGGGAATAAGAACAGGTGGGGGAATATGAACAGGTGGGGGAATAAGAACAGGTTGGGGAATAAAAACAGGTGGGGGGAATATGAGCAGGTTTGGGAAATAAGAATAGGTGGTGGAATGTGAACAGGTGGGGGAAAATGAGCAGGTGGGGGAATATGAACAGGTTGGGAATATGAACAGGTTTGGAGAATATGAACAGGTGGGGGGAATAATAACAGGTGGGGGAATAAGAACAGGTGGGTGAATATGTGCATTTTTTGGGGAATAAGAACAGGCGAGGGATGTGAACAGGTGGGGAAATATGAACAGGTGGGGAAATGGGGCCTGGGCCTGAAATATGAACAGGTGGGGAAATGGGGCCTGGACATGAAATATGAACAGGTGGAGAAAATGGGGCCAGGGCCTCAAATACGCACATATGGGGAAATGGGGCCTGGACCTGAAATATGAACAAGAACGAAAATGGGGCCTGGGCTTGCAATATGAACAGGCAGGGAATTGGAGCCTGGGCCTGAAATATGTACAGTTGGAGAAATGGGGCCTAGGCCTGTATTTATAAAGA
The DNA here is from genome assembly GCA_007657795.1 of Dreissena rostriformis. Classification (NCBI taxonomy): domain Eukaryota; kingdom Metazoa; phylum Mollusca; class Bivalvia; order Myida; family Dreissenidae; genus Dreissena; species Dreissena rostriformis. The sequence continues at coordinate 56,636 of VMBQ01005210.1, forward strand.
TACTGAAGCAGTGTGAAGCTTTCACAGGGCTTATTGATGGTATTTCAAGAAATAGAGACATATGTTAAAACAATTCATTTTCTCACTTTATACACATAGATTTTTTTATCTAACAGCTATAATATATTGATTTGGTGTTTATACCCCCAAGGAGTGGCATAAAGACTGTGATAGAAGTCACTTTTTTATTCCACACGTTTTTGTTTCCATTCTCTTACTCAACCAGTTTCATTGGATCATCACCAAACTTTCTGAAATTGATTATTGACATAACATGTAGGCCAAATTCAATAATCTCTCGATGCAATTTGGATTAATTGCCGTGGAACTATTTGTTCATGCCGGAGCAAATTTCAGCGTTGTTGATATGGTGACCGCCTAGCGACCAGGAGTCATTTGTTTGATACTCCCTGTGGGAGCATTCTTTAGAGCTCCCCAAAAGACACCAAGTACTAAGTTTTAGCCAGGAAACAGACTTGCAAGTGTTTCAATAAGCCTTAGGCTTTTGATGCAATCAAGCTAAAATAAATAGCTTTACTCTTAAACAAAATTTCAAAAATTAACAGAGGTACATGTATCAACATGAAACTTAATTGGTAGGTAGATCACATTAAGGGGTTTTGCAGTGCACAAGAACCATAACTCTTGCTCCCCTTTGTTAATTTGTGTACTTAATTTTTTGTCAGGAGCATATTTTTACATTTTAAAGGGGTTTTGACTTAAATCTTAATATGTAGGTAGATCTTATTTAGGGGATGTGCAGTGCTCAAGAACCGTTCTTGCTCCCCTTTTTGTATGTCCTCCAGTCTATACTGGGGGACATATTGTTTTTGCCCTGTCTGTTTGTTGGTTTGTTTGTCTGTTGGTTTGTTTGCACAAACTTTAACATTGGTCATAACTTTTGCAATATTGAAGATAGCAATTTGATACTTGGCATGCATGTGTATCTCATGGAGCTGCACATTTTAAGTGGTGAAAGGTCAAGGTCATTCTTCAAGGTCAAAGGTCAAATATATGGGTCAAAATCGCTCAAAAGGGGACATAGTGTTTCACAAACACATACCTTGTAATTGCCCTTTGTTGATTGTTCTATTTTTTAAAAAACAATAATCTCATAATCATTGTCCACCCAACACTTGTTTGTGTCCAGTGGCATTTAGCATGGGAATCCTTGCACAACTGACGCATTCCTTGTTTAAGATTGTTTGGGTACAATTTTTTTTTTTCAATACACAGTTTAAGTGGGATTGAAAATCAATCCTACACAAATTGCAAACGTCAATACCAATTCAATCATTCAGTACCATACTTAATAGTGTGCTTATGCATAACAATACTTTATGTTCATTTGATTTGTTAAGCTTTTACTACTATTACTTATTTTCCCTCTACTGCAAAACTGTCCCAGATACTAGACGATTTTATATTTATAAAATTAATAATTTAAAAATTATATAATGAACATTTTCTTTTTGTTAGTGATCCTATTATATGACTGCGTATCCTTGTTCTTTGTTGTAGGATGTGGGTATACTCAAATCAGAAAATTCTACAATTAAGGAAGAACTGGATGCTGCCAATAGGAAACTGCAAGAACAAATGAAACTGTCTGCAACCACAGGTTTGAAGCAGGATAAGTTGTCATATTAGCAGTATACATCAAACTATAATGGAGCCCTGTTCTGTGGCTTAATGCATGTGCATAAGGTGTCACAGTCATCACAGGCTGATCAGAGATGACACTTTCCAGCTAAACTGAATTTTTGCTAAGAAGAGACTTCCTTTAAACAAAAAATTCATTAAAGCGAAAAGTGTTGTGCCTAATAAGCCTGTGTCCCTTGCACAGGCTCATCTGGGGCTATACTTTACAAACATGCATTTAGCCCAGTTTTCCCAGAATGAGACTCAATTATTTACATTCTGCCCAATCAAACTATCAAATTGTATTTTGTTGGCATGATTAAAAATCAAAATGTATTATTGTTTTTATTTCCCTTAGAACCTGTGCATGCTTTTGACGGTAAGATTCCTTGTAACAAAGCACTGCAATTGGATTTAAATGTTGCAATAAACATGAGATTTAAATGATAGCATTGAAATTTAATTTAAAGGTTAGCACTTTAGTGTAAGGTGATGTTAATGTAAGCACTCCTATGGGATTTAAATGTTAGCACTGCAATGGGATTTACATGTTAGCATTGCAAAGCATTTTAAATGTTAGCATTGCAATCTGGTTAGCACTGCAATGTGATTTAAATGTAAGCATTTCAATGGTATTTAAATGTTAGCACTGCTTTAGGATTTAAATGTTAGCACTGCAATTGGATTTAAATGATAGTACTGCAATGGGATTTAAATGTTAGCATTGCAATGCATTTTAAATGTTAACATTGCAAATGGATTTAAATGTGAGCACTGCAATGGGATTTAAATGTTAGCACTGACATGATATTTAAATGTCAGCATGTCAATGTTATTTAAATGGTAAATGCAATGGGATTTAAAATGATGACTGCAATTGGATTAAAATGTAATTTTAACTTTACTTCAAACTTCAGTTACTCAATTTAACACTACAATATCTAATGTTTAGAAGAAACTTCTTATTTTTATCTGAAAGGTTGTTACAGGAAGCATTTTATCTTTTATTCAAACTTCAGGGGCTTTATTTAATACTAAAATATCTTATGTTAAAATGAAAATTATTATTTTCATATGAAAGCTTGTAAAAGAAAGCAGTGAGAATTGACCTTTCCAGTGACTATCTTTGGAGCAAAGTTCTTGACCAATTAGATGTCTTTTTGCAGTAGGCAATGAGAACTGGCATTGTCCAGGCTCTATCCCTGTAGTTAACTTCTTGACCTATCAGATGACATGTTAGAGGAGGCAATAAGAACTGGCATTGTCCAGTCACTAGCCTTGCAGCAAAGTTTTTGACCAATGAGATTACTTGTTTCAGAAGAATGAGAATTGTCCAGTCACTATCCTTGGGGGAAAGTTCTTAACCAATGAGATGGCATACTTCAAAGTTATTGACCAATGAGATTGCTTATTACAAAGTTCTTGACCAATAAGACAGCTGAATTCAAAGTTCTTGACAAATTAGATGGCTTGTTTCAAAGTTCTTGACCAATTAGATGCTTTGTAACAGGAGGCAATGATAAGTGGGAGGAGCAGCGTAGGATGATGATAGCAGAGATGGAGTCAGAGAGACAGCATCACCAGAGGCTGGTCAAGGAGCACAACCGGCTGCTGCAGAGATTTGAAAACATGCAGGGGGAAATGCAGGTGAGTGAGCACCAATCAGAATGCTTGTCTCAAAGCCAAAGAATGTTATTTATAAATAATATGTATGATGAAATGCAAGTACATGTAAATGACATTGGCTCATATGTTATTCCTGCATGTTGCAGATGCTGACCAGCCCCACCAAGGGCCACAAGCGGACGCCATCTGACATCAGCACACTGAGCCTGGAGTCCGTGGCAAGCTCTGTGTCACCTGACGGGCAGAAGGAGGAGGAGGAGAAAGATGTGAGTAGGGGAGACAATTTGGAGGTTAAATCCAGGGAAATTTTAAGGGAGAAATACAGCTCTGGGAAAAGGTTATTCCAGGGAGAGAATTATGTTGTGTGAAGAGGTTCAATCAAGGGAAACAGGAAAGGGAGATAATCATGTTGTGTGAGGAGGTTAAATCAAGGGATATATGCACATGTGAAGTCAATCAAGACAGTAAAGGGAGATAATCATGTTGTGTGTTGAATGGTAAATCATAGCTTATAGTGAAGAAAGGCAATCAGATTTTTGTGGAGGTTAAATCAAGGCAGACGGTAAAGGGAGAGAATCAGGTTGTGTGTGAAGGTGCTGCCTTGTAATGTGGTACTCAGTGTTTTTTCTCCTCTCTTTATTATTTTAACAGAACATCTCAAAATATCCTTAAAATATATTGAAAGCTAACTTAGCCAATTACAAGTTGTAGTGTCCAATGACTAACTTTAGTAGTATTCATAGTGTAATAGAGTTTAAGAAATAAGAAAATCAATGATCTGTATAAACAGATACGCCACCATGGTGAATCATACATGTACACTCATATATGTATGTTTAGCAAATTCAAAACCAGGGCACCTATACTTGTTACATTCAGTGTTTTGTTAATGCAGGACCAGGGCTATGGCACAGAGAAAAAGAAGCGTCAGGCCCCTACCCCTCCCACTGCGGCTGCCATGGAAAAACAGATGAAGGATGCCAAACCGTCTCCATTGGCAACAGACAGCATTCCTGAAAAAGAGGATGCAGAAAAGGTGCTGACACAATGAACCTTACTCTGGGAAAAGTTGGCTAAATGCATGTGCAGAAAGTGTCGTCCCAAATTTGCCTCCTATGCAGTCCACACAGGCTAATCAGGGACGACACTTTCCAACTAAACTGAATTTTCGATAAGAAGAGACTTCCTTAAAACGAAAAATACCATAAAAGCGGAGAGTGTCGTCCCTGATTAGCCTGGACAGACTGCACATGCATTAAGCCCAGTGTTTCCAGAACAAGGCTCCAATGGTACAGAAATGAGAAGATTTACCATTGAATCTTCGTTTTTAATAAGAACTGGCGGAGGGTTAAACAAATCCTATCAAGCATATTTAAGCTGCTTTTATCGGTCAAATGCTTTAAAGAATATCAAATAGACGAGCATTTTTAGGTTGTTTATGAAACACATCTGAATCTACGGTTAATAATTTTTGTATTTAAATGTTATATTCAGTCCTGTAGGCATACATTTGATGATAACAAAATACATTTTGTTGGTAAAAACAGATCAACTCAAGCAAATCCATGGGGAAAAAAAAATGGTTTCAAATTGCTTCATTCAAATACAGGTACTTGTATCTAGAGGTTTTTTTATAAATATCATAAATTATTAAATGAAATTATGAGATATAAAAATTCATAATATTTTGAATGTTTGTTCCTCATGAAGAATAAAGAAAAGAGAACTGTTACTCACAATTGTGTGCGCCGGTTAAGGGCTTCTTTATTGTTGTTAATGGATTGTTTTGCCATGATAATTTTGTGCTTTGTATATTGGATAGCAGATCACTGATGTACAATGTTCTACTTACTGAGTACCATTCATTTCAGACATTGCCGCCCGCTGATATCGATGTGGCCCTTATTCTCAAACTGCAGAGGCTGGTGAAGTCACTGGAGAAAGAGAGGGATTCAATCAGGTAGCCTAGTGATGACTTCGTTAGTTACCACTGAAAGAACAACAATTGACTTTTTAAAAATTTAAAATCAGGGAAGCAACCCAAGGAAATATTGGCTAACTTGGTTTCATCAACATTAATACATTTGAGCCGTTCTCTTGGAAAACCAAGCTTAATGCATGTCCAAAACATGTTGTTGAGGTCTGCACAGGAATATCTTTTATGGAATATTTTGTTTTAACCCTTTGCATGCTGGGAAATTTGTCGTCTGCTACAATGTTGTCTGCTAAATTTCTAAAATAAGCATTTTCTTCGATTTTTTTCCAAAAAATACTATCAGAATAGCAAACAGTTTGGATCCTGATGAGACGCCACGTTCTGTGGCGTCTCATCTGGATCCAAACTGTTTGCAAAAACCTTCAAAATCCGGTTCCAGCACTCAAAGGGTTAAGGATGTCTCTTTTAAATGAAAATCCAGTCTAGGCGGAAAGTGTCATCCCTGACTGCAACACAGGCTAATTTGGGACGACACTTTATGCTCAGGCATTAAGCCCGAGTGCTCCCAGAGTGAGGCTCATTGTAATTTGTTATGGTTTTTAGGAAGAAGTTTGAAGCTCTTGAAGAACAGGCCAAGGAAGGGACCGGCTTTGGAGACTCAGCCTTCAAATCCCTCAAGGTAACCTTGCAACTGTAACCTAGCAACTTAAATTCCCATTGTTACTGTATGACACATTTGTTTGCGATGGTACTGTACATAGATTGTGTGTGTGATACAGTTGAATTGCGATTATCACCTTGCAGTCCAAGGCCGGTATTCACTAAGCTTCATAGGGAAATCTTAAGTTAAGTTGCACTTAAGGGAAAATTTCAGAGCAAGTTTTCTGTAAAAAAATCTGATGTTTTCTGCTTACAAAAGGTAAAAATATTACTCACCATAGTAATATTTACTTGTTTAAAACATATCATAATTAAAATAACACAACAATAGACTGAATGAATGTCATGAATGTGAGGAATGTCCATATGTTTATCAGACCGAGCTTTGTAAATACATGCCAAGGAGACATTTTGAATAAGATCACGTGAGTTTCAACACCTAAGCTAGCTGTGATTCTAGTAACTTAACATTTTGCATTTAAATAAATTAATGCTGCGTATTTACAAATTGTACCTGAATTAAGATTGTTTATTTAAACGATCTTCTGTACCTTATTTTACTACATGTATAAAAGATGTGATAGATGTTGGAGCTATAACAAGGTCTATCTCTTCAACACTCAAACTGTTTACTGCATACGTCTACAATGGCAATAACAAGATATCTTTCTCAGACAGTGAAGCCCATGCTTAGTGAGTGGCATAATGCTTTGTGAATCGAATCCGCTCAATTAATAAATTATGGGAAAAAATCTGGTAACTGTATAAAAATCGTAATTCAACTGTATTTACACATTTTAAGGTAGTACCACATTTGAGCACATATTTGCTGTTGCTGTTATTGCATTTTGTGGTTTAAATATTTGTGCATGATCAATATTTTTAGGTCATTCATTTGGGATACATTTATTTAAAGTGACATCTTTAAACTATGTTGATAAAAGTGGACTGATTTCCTTTTTAGCTGACCTGAGCACAAAGTGCTTAAGGCGTCTATTGTGATCAATCTATGTCCGGCATCTGTCATAGTGTATTGTGCGTGGTGTGGTTGTAAGATTTTACCTCGTTACATTTATCGCTCAGTCTTTATAAAGCTTGAACATATTGTTTATCTTGGCAATGTCTAGGTTGAGTTCAAATCTGGGTAACATGCATCCATAATTTAGGTCATCATGTAAAATCTTGATGTAAAATGTAAGTTTGTTACCACTGTAGAGTCAACATTTCTGACTCTGTGTTTGAATCTGGGTCGCGTGCATCATCAGGTCAAATTTAATATAAACATGTAAGTGGCAAAATTTATGACGCAATATTGATAACAGTTGGTCAGAATTTTTATGTTGACAATATATAGGCCAAGTTGGGATAATACTCCAAGGAGAGGCATATAGACTGTGATAGTAGTAACTTTGGTGAGTTGGAATCTGGGTCATAAGCATCAAAAAACTAAGTCCCGAGGTCAAAGCTTATAAAAACCTTTTACCACTCTAGAAGCCACATTAATGACTCAATTAGGACAAAACATGGTCCAGATGTTCATCTTGACAATATAAAAGTCATGTTTGAATCGGGGTCTAAGGGGGTCAAAAAGTTGGTTGAGAGCCCAAGTCTTTCACAACTTGTGTACCTTTAAATCATGTGAGCAATTTCAGACCACATTGGCTCTCTTGTTTTCTTCTTTTTGACAATACATTATTGTTGTTATTTACTGTTATATGCTGTTTACGTTTGCATTGATTGTGTTGTATTTTTATAGCAAATGTTAACAGACCAGAACAGTTCGTTGCTTAACAGCAACGCTTATGAAAGTTTGAAGGTATCCATGGGAACAGAGTAACAAATTCTCTTACACTTATATAACATCTTTATTTGTATGTTTGGGAAATCATCCTGTATATCCATGTAACCTCTAATCTGTTAGACAACTTACTCCCTTCATTCTAAATTCTGTTGCAAAGAGTAACTCTTTATTTTAACCCCTGTTGTGCAGTAGATCAAGGAATAGAAAGGTAGTCTCTAATATTTTCTTTATCATTATAGATGAATTATAAACACAGCCAGCCGCTAGTTATAACTATAACTCCAAAAAGTACCATAATGTATGACATTGGGTATGGGAATCCAAAGAAGACAAACAATAAAGTTTTTAATTTATTTTAATCAGTTAATCATTTGCATTTATCTTGTTAATAACAATTTGGCTCATATATGGCAGTAACATCTCAAGTAAAATCATATCTTTCATCTTAAAATGCGCATTATTATTGTTTTTTTATTTAAAAGTATTATGCGTGTTTTGTGTATGTGCTATTCCTTTGTGGGTCAATATACTGGTAAGGTTGTGGGCATTTTTTAAAATTGTTCTTCATTTGTTAAATATGGTCTGGATACATGAGATAATCATAAAACTGTTGCCTGTCTAGCTATCAGAAGGTCATGGGTCCTATCCTTACTCTTGAAGTGTTCTCTAGATCTAGTACTGGTTTAACGCAGAAAACATATTTGAGACTGTATCAATAAACCTTGATTATAACATCTCAAACAAATTGGTGTAAACTAACTGGTGTATCTGGTATGATTGGTATCTTATGTTTTTGTCTTTTTCTAAATTTAAATGTCACATGATTCTAAAAACTGTGATTTTTGTAGATGTATATTACTATAATACAAGCCCAAATCATATGATTGTAAATGTCTGCAATTTGATTTTTTTAAGTTTTAAGGTGAGTACACGAAATACAATTGAGAATGAAATGTGCCTTTGCTTATTTACTTTAACTTGCTAAATTGTCTTCCATCTGGGCATCAAAAACAGTGTTTCCATTAAAAATGGTAATAAATGATGTATCATCTTAGTAAGCAATTAGTTTTGGATGCAATGTATGACCTTTGCAAATAAAGAATAATTAAGATTCATTGAGCAATGCTACATTGACATGCACAATTATACTTACTTTTTATTACAATTTATATTTATTACTTTTTTAACAGTATCTCTTACTATTTTTCTATTATTTTCTCTGTAGACATAGCTTGCTTGATGTTTTACTTGATTGCTTTTGTGTATAATCCGCATCTAGCTGTGATATTGATATCTATATTGATAAGATCATCTTTCAAGACTTTCTTAGCTTGACACCATCTTGGAACATATCCTAAGCCTTCAAGAATGGCATGACCATGCAGTGTCATTCAACATCAAACATTTCAACATCCCATGACTTTGTTGTGTCATGCAACATCAAACATTTCAACATTTTCATTTTCTGCATGTGATTCATTGTTCTGTGTTCTCTCCCCTTCTTAGGAGAATGCCTACTTCTCCCTGTCGGTAGGTATAGTGTGAAATATGCTCTAGTTAGTGTGGTCACTGTGAGGTTTGATATCTGCTCTAGTTACCATGGTAACAGTATAGAGTGATGTTGTCTCTAGTTACCATGGTAACTGTTAGGTGTCTTCTCTAGTTACCATGGCAACCATATATACTGCAATTGCCATGGTAACTTCGTATAGTGTGATGGCTGCTCTAGTTACCAGGATAACTGTACAGTGTCATGTTTGCTTTAGTTACCATGGTAACAGTAGAGAGTGATGTATGCTTAGTGTTGCCACGAGGAATAACATGGTTTTGCATTAAGACAGTATTTCTAAGGCAAACCATAACACTTCAGTGTTGTTTGCAAACAGTTACTGCCTAGCAACATGAACTTAACCCATATTTAAGCCATGTTCTGGGAAAACTAGGCTTAATGCATGTGCATAAATTGTCATCCCAGATTAGCTTGTGCACAGGCTTATCAGGGGCGACACTTTCCATTGAAACTGGATTTTTGTTAAGAATAAACTCCCTTTAAACGTAAAATCCCCCAAAACCGAACAGTGTTTTGCCTGATAAGCCTTTGTGGATTGCAAGGCTTATCTTGGACAACACTGTAGGCAAATACAATAAGCCCCGTTTTCCTAGAACAAGCCCTATTTTTTCTGAGATTGTAATATATTTGTGTCAGATATTCTATATCAAAGCTGATATTTGTTATTCAATAGATGAAACATTTTAAATAGATGCTTTATGTTATTCTAAACTAAGAAGGCTCGCTATGTTTTTTTCCACTTATAAAAACAAGGCCATGTAATACCCTGTATGGTGTGTCCTGGGGGTATTTTCTGTATAGCCTGGTGAATGTTGTACTTGTTCTCCCTGGAGAGGTTATCAGCAGTAACCAGTAAATTGATTTTATTTGGTACAATGTAAATTTTATTAAATTTTACACATTAATTATTATAATAATATAATATTCAGAAATATGGCTTAATGAAAAAATTTTGCATCAGCATTTACCAGTAAATTGATTTTATTTGGAACATTGTAAGATTGTATATTATCATTAATTATTATTATAAATGTATTCAGAAATAACTATAATACCTATATTGCTTATTGGATATTGTTTGTCAGCTGTTAACTTATCCAGATATATCCAGATATATTGTGCTTAAAACTGTAAATTATGTCATAATTTGTCTAATCATCAAAACAATCATCATTATCATCATCATTATAAAACATTTGCTATTCAAAAATTGGGATGAAGATTTGAGATCATAAATTTACTGATTTTGGATGACATTTAAGTTGTGTACATCTGTCTGTAGTTCTCTATGTCTGTCTGTAGTTCTCTATGTCTGTCTGTAGTTCTTTATGTCTGTCTGTAGTTCTCTTTGTCTGTCTGTGTGTCTGCTTGCATGACTGGACTTATGGCTAACTGCATTCTGGGTTGCTGTAGGGGTCTATAGTAGAAGCTTGCTTCAGTGCATCTTTGCTTGGTGAATTTGTTGCGCTTTATTAGATGAATATGATAAAGAGTCAATTTTGAATACGAGTCTCACTCTGGAAAAATGGGGTTTTATGTATGCATATAATGTCTTGTCTCAGATTGGCCTGTGCAGTCTGCTAACTAATTTTCGCTAAGAACGAAAAAAAAAAGAAAAAAAAAAGCGGGAAGTGTCATCGCTGATTAGCATGTGCCGACTGCACAGGCTATTCAGGGATGACATTGACACACATAAATTACGCCCAGTTTTCTCAGACTGCACAGGCTATTCAGGGATGACATTGACACACATAAATTACGCCCAGTTTTCTGAGAGCGCTGCTCATATGTAATACTTATTGCCATAATTAGTAAAACACTTTTGAGGGGTATATCAATAATGGACACATATCTCTCAACAAGATAAGTTTTGTTCATTATGCATGTATGAACTTTATTTTCTCAAATGTTTGGGGCTATAACATTTCTTGCTCCTTTTTTAAGTTTTTTTTCTTTTAGCTTGGCTTAAACTTAAACATTCAATTCTTTAAATTATGTTTTGTTTTTAAACAATTTAATTTTAAATGGTCATATTGCCTCTTATTCCCTTATTTCAAAATATACTTGATGATAATATAGATGCTAAAATAATGTTTGATCTTTGCATGGTCCATAGATGTTTTGTACATAACATAGTGGGCTTTTACGGTACATAATCAAGTATGTTATCAAGTAGTTTAACATTTAGACAATAGCTGCATGTTTTATAATTCATTCCTTTTAAAACATTTTAATCCATTATTCAATTTACTTCAGGTTATATGAGTTTATGGTATATTTTAGAGTAACATGTATTTGTACATATGAATTATTTACAAACTTGTTTATGCCTTAGTCTCTAGTCCGTTGCAGATTGACAAGTTCACTGCTTTACATAATAGTTACAGCTACATGTAATAGTTTGTGTTTATTTGCAATATTATGTCATCAATAAATAATTATACCATTTAATAACATTCTTCATTGCTCACTGCACAGGCTTATCTGGGATGACACTTTACACAAAAGCATTAAGCCCAGTTTTTCCAGTACGAGGCTCATATAATTACAATAACTGCCAGAAGATTTCAATGCTCTCAGCATTTTGATTAATCTCTGTTGTCATCTCCTCACGTCCTCAGATGCAGGAGCTGGAGAATGAGAATGACAAACTGAAACGAGAGGTTGCCAAGCTGATGGAGTCCATTGCCAAGACTACCAACTTCAACAAGGGAGCCAAGTCCACACCTGCTGGCAAGGAATTCCTAGGTAACTAATCACCTTGACCCCTCGACCTCTTGGCCTTATGGGTTAGATTGGCCAATTGACCTATCAGATAAGTTTAATGAATGTTTTTGGGAAAGGTTGACGGTTGTCTTCATTGGAAAGAAAAAAACTTGACCTCTTGACCTTTCAATTGTTGTAGTCTTTTTTTTTGTTAAAGATTATCAAGGGTGCAGTGTGACCTGTGGACTCTTCTGATTATTTTTTTAATCAGATCCAAGATTTTCACATTCTTATCTCAACATGTAAAATAGGTATAAATGGCCTGGCTCGTCCGCAATTAAAAAGTAAAGATGTAAAGCGTGTTTATACCTATTTAACAAGTTAGTCCAATTCACTGAGTATTTATTTAATCCTTTTCTTTTCTTGAAATGTTTGCTTAACACAAGAGAGAACTGGGTAGTGTTTCAATATTTGACTTGAGTCAGACCCATAATTTCTTAAACACTGTATGGTTTGCTATTTCTAAGTACTTATTTTTTTGCCGGTCATTTTTACCCAACTTTGTTTATAAAATGTTTAAATGTCCATATTTTGCTTAATTGTCTTAATATGAAAGTTATTTCTGAGGCAAACATTATATGAGCCTCGCTGTGGGAAATCGATGCTTAATGCATGTGCGTAAAGTTTGTCCCAGATTAGCCTGTGCAGTCCATACAGGCTAATCAGAGACAGCACTTTCAGTCTTAACTGGATTTTTGCTAAGAAGAGACTTCCTTTTTTGAAAAAATACCAGAAATGCGGACAGTGTCGTCCCTTATTAGCCTGTGCAGACTGCACAAGCAAATCTGGGAACATACTTTACGCAGGTGCATTAAGCCCTGTTTTCCCAGAGCAAGGCACATATATTATCTGTAAGTGTGTATTGGTTCACCAGCTCGTAAGCTCAGTATGCGCAAGAAACCGGAAAAGCAGGAAGATGATGCAGCCAAGGCTGTTCATGGTAGACATTATAACACCTACTGTCCTCCCAGTCCGCACATATGTTTTGTACACCATGCATTTCTCCTCTGCATTACATATATCTCTCTTTTTGAATATTAACTGACACACACATCATTGCATTTGTTTGCATCCCCTCATGGAGAAAATATTAGAATTATGTTATTGACAAAAAGATCGTCTTAAATTTGCATACTGGCTCACGTGTTACAAAAAATTATATTACCTACCTTCTATGCATTATATAAATGCCTTTTATGTCGTCTCTCTACAGTATATATTCATTATCTTGATAGATTAAAAAAAGTTCTACTTTTATACACCCAGTCTTCACATCTCCTATCTACATTTAAATAAACAAATGCACAAACACCTCTGTTGCATCTATCCTACTACAAACAACCCTTGAACAAACAACCAAAAGACATGCTTTCAAATGTTGTCAACTGGTTAATTACTACTGTACATCATAAGTTATGCATAACCTTACTAAAAGCAAATAATGTAATACAAAAGAGTTAAACCCCTTTGCAGCCCATAGTATGTGCATGTATTATCTCACATTATCTCCAGTTACAAATTATGCCAATAATGGTAATTATAATAATGATTTTTTTTTTAATTTACATATCATGCCCAATTGATGATGTTACCTCCCTTAATATATGAAAACACACTACCCCCTTTACCATTCATGTAAACTCACAGAATTAGCTCTTTTAAAAGATCAGGTGAGATCATGTGCTATTACGGATTACCTTTTTTAATAGATTATTTGATACCAGAGAATTACCTCCGTTTATATGAGCCTTGTATAATCCTGTTACAGCAATTTTTTACCACCATTTGCAGACCAGTTTAAGACTTTATTCTATTATCACAGAATTACCTCCCTTTATACAATCATGTTACCCCACAGTTTTACCTCCCTTTACAGACCAGTTTGAGGCTATGACAGATGAGCTGGAGCGTAGACGTGAGGAATGCCTGCAGTTGCGGTCCCTGCTTGCAGAACGCAGCATCTCCACCCACGCTGTCGCCAAGCAGTCGTACGGAGGTCAAGACGAGATGGTCAACGAGGACAATGAGCTCACTATGGCCTACAAGTCGCAACGGGACATCATCAGGTGAGTGTGGACATGAGCTCTTTATGGCCTGCAAGTCGCAACGGGACATCATCAGATCAGTGTGGCCATGGGGTATCAGTGAGAGGTGGTCAGTGAACATGTTGCAGGATGAATTTAGGTGTGGAGTTCACAAAGCATCTTAAGTTCAATCTTTACATCTGGTAATTTCCGGAATTGTCTCATTCAGTACAAATATTCTGGGGACATAGAATGTAAACAAGAAAGAAGATATTTGCTTAGAAATGGAATTTTAAATGTGTCAAAAACTAACGTCTGTTAATCATATCATATGCAATGCTTTCATATATTGCTCTTTTTGGTTATATTAAAGAAATAATTTAAGATTCTTTTTGAACTCCACTCCAATGAATAATAAGGTTCCAGAATACGTTCAGTCTACAGGTCTTTCTTTATTTCATTGTGGATCATACCTTAGTACTTAGGGCAGCCTCACTTGCACACGGGCAGGGGAATTAACTGACAGCAAAGAAACGAGCCAATAAACTGGGATTTAAAATACATAGTAAGTTAAGGAAAATGGAAATGAAATTGTAAGCATCATCCCTCCATGTTCATAATTAAGATCAATATTTCTATTGCCTTGATCATTATATTTCTATAATATTCTTCTTTATCTACATATGATTTGAACAATTGTGTAACTTAATTATTCACCTATTTATTACCCCTTGAATGGATGGAACAGTTTGCCTTGCATATTCAAGGTAAGTGGTGCCTGAGTTGCCTGTAAACATGAATGATATGAGCCCCATCCTGCAATAATGGGTATTATGTCATATGGGGCCAGCGTAGGGGCCAGCGTAGGGGCCAGCGTATCACTGGACCAGCCTGAACATGTGTATTATGTCATATGGGGCCAGCGTAGGGGCCAACGTATCACTGGACCAGCCTGAACATGTGTATTATGCCATATGGGGCCAGCGTATCACTGGACCAGCCTGAACATGGGTATTATGCCATATGGGGCCAGCGTATCACTAGACCAGCCTGAACATGGGTACTATGCCATATGGGGCCAGCGTATCACTGGACCAGCCTGAACATGTGCAAGTCTTTTCAGGAACTACCTTGTCCCCTATACAATCATGCAAGTTTTTGTTGTCATTAGTGGACATTATGTCTTTTATCAGAGTATACAGATGCAGAGGCATATCTTGAGCTACATTGCTTTTATATGTCCTTAAGCCCATTTTGAATGGCGCTGCTCATATGTCACTATGAAACCTATGAGGATGAAAGCAATAAAAAAAAAATAAAAAAAAATTGTTCTAGCTTATCATTTGGAAATAAATANACTCTGGCTTGTGGCACAGGGTAAGATGCACCAATCTCAGTATCAGTGCATTGGTATGATTGAATTGATAGTTTGGTCAGCCTTTGTTTGTTCAAAAGTAAATAAGCAGGTGATCATTATTTTGGGTTGGCTAGCAGCAAAGTTGTGAAGACACCAACTCGGTAACAACTTAGAATATCTACTAAATGAAACAGAAGCATAACGACAACAGTGGGAACAAAAATGCTGTTTGAAATCACCAGAAGTGAACTTATATGTGGAAATATGATTGAAACCAACTATACACATGGGCATGAGTACACATTCTGGAATGAAATAAACAAGATTAATACTTCTACATGTTATGGGTTCCTGGTGATTAATCGCAAAGTTTTGAGTTGGGGATGAATTCTGCTTCATAGTAGGAACACAAGGAGTTTTGCAACCAAAGATGAGAGCAGTGAGAGAAAGAACCAGGTATAATGAATGAAGGAGTCATTTTGGAAACTTACAACCTGGACTTCACTGGCCCTTCAAAGAACAAGGTGAGTTATTCTTCTGTAATTTTGTCTAGTTATAATACTTATTTTTGAAGTAACTGTAATGTATTGTTAACTGTTTTGAACATACATGTTCAAACATGTTTATTGCAATGGTGTAGTGCTGTCCATCTTTAGACTGGGAGGTCCCGTGTTTGATCCTCACACCTGTAGCTTTCTCAGGATCTTTTCATAGACAGCTTATACTGAGTTCCAGGAAACTGATCCAAGAGCTAACGAATAAATAAATTGGTTAAATCTTAACTTAACATTAATTATCACCATGTGGACATTTCTTTTTCAAATGAAGAACACATTGTGTCATTCTTGTATTAGTGTAATTTGTGTAATATCAAAGTTAGTGAAACATAATGCAACTAAATGTGTGAGCCAAGTTTATATTCTTCGAACAGTTTAATAATTTGAGACTCTGTCTGGGAAAACGGTGCTTAATGCAAGTGCGTAAAGTTTGGTCTCAGATTAGCCTGTGCAATTTGCACAGGCTAATCAGGTACAACACTAAACGCTTAGACTAGCTTTTTGATTACAAGTAACTTCCTTTTAACAAAAATTCCATTAAAGCAGAAAGTGTCGTCCCTGATAATCCTGTGCAGAATACACAGACTAAAATGGGACGACACTTTGCGCACATGCATTTAACCCAGTTTTCCCAGAATGCGGCTAAATTTATGTACTTAATTAAAAATACTGCTTTATATTTGCATAAAAGAAACTGATATATCTCAAACCAAATTTTCATTCCCGAATAAATTTTGCATTTGTAATGAAGTGACTGTGTGAAAAGGCCACGTGCTCTGATAGCTTTATCTGTGTTCATTAAAACAGTGTAATTTCAATTGCATTTCTCTGTAGTTAAATAAAAAATGAAATATAAGCATATGTGGACATGATTTATCAGTAGGTTGTGTGGCATTACTTTGTTAATTATTATTAAATTTAAACTCAGACATTAGGAGACAGTTATTATTTTTATTCAAAAAAGTGTCGGCTTAATTGCGCTCAGTTTGACTGTGCTGTACATAATAAATCGTTAAATAGCACTTGCAGTGAAATACGTGTGTGACATAATATTGTTTATTTGAATGGTATATATATTATATTTGAAATTGCTTGCTTATTGCTTGAAATATCTTCAATATGTGACATTAAAAGCGTTATTTGGATTAATACACTTACATATTTATTATGATAAACAGGCAGTTATCATGCACATGTAAAAAAAAATAAGCAAATTTAGTATTTAGGAGTTCTCTTCTGTTAAGATATTCTGCCTGAGCTTTAATTTCCTGACAAGAGTTGCCTTATTCTTGCCCTAAATTTAAATTTATTGTGAGGTCACAGTTCAATGGAAACTAAGAATGCAGTGTTGTATGTTTTACATGCAAGTCCTTGGTACTTATCATGCCAAATGTGTAGGGAGGCGGTAAACTACAACGGGCGAGGCATGGTATGGTATTGCGCAAGGGGGGGTTAGAGGGTTATGGTTAGGGTTAGGGTTAGTGTTAGGGGTCGGGTTAGGGTTTGGGTTAGCCTAAACCCAACCCTAACCCTAACCTGACCCCTAACCCTAACCCTTACCCTAACCCTTTTTTTGGGTTATCACCCCTATACCATGCCTCGCCCGTTGTAGTTTTCCGCCTCCCTAATGTGTAGGCCATTCAACTCTGTCCTAAATGTTTTTTTTAGCATTTGTTTGTCCAGAAAACCAGCTGGTATATGTTTTTACAAAGGATTTTTAGTTTCTTAAATATTTAGAAATTCAATTTACATTTCAAAATGATTCATGTTACACTCATTGCCTTGCAATTCACCCAAACTCTAACAACAATCATTAGGTTAACTGTAATCTAGCATGAAGTGTGAATTGTATGTAAATATTCATGCTGAAGTGCAATTTGATCCATAATAATATTATGTCAAGCCAGTGCTTTGTTTGACATATCTGAAGACTAGGATTCATTCAAAAGATAATATGTAAATTTGCATATAAATTGCAAATACAGTATTATATCGTCAAAATTAAGATTTCATAAATTTAATTTTGATTTTTACTAGGTAAATATATAAGTGAATCTAGGAAATATTAATGGTTTAATATGTGTTTATATTTAGGTAAAATATCATTGGAACATTAATGGTTTTCTGTAGACATGTAATTAATTTGATATGTAATAGCCGACTTACAGTCATTTATAATTTATGATCATGCTGCAATTATATGTTACAACATTTTTAACTCTTTTTATTATATTTATTATTATTATTATTCATATTGTTTTTGCCCTGTCTGTTTGTTTGTTGTTTTTTTTNATATAGGTTAGTTGGTTTGTGGTTGAATCACCTGGCAAAAACCCAGACTGAAATGAGCTCAGAATTTTGTTGCTAATAAGGTGATTGTACACGTGTTTAAATATGATTTTTTCAAACACTTTTTCCATTGTATTAAGCAATGATATAGGACGGTAGTTTATCGCTAATTTAGGGTCACCTTTTTTTTAACTGCACTGACGTTCGCTTCTTTCCAACAGCTTGGCATTATACATTTGTGAATTATGCATTGTGTTTAACAAACACATCTTGTTTTTATATGTAATAGCATTTAGCAAGATGCCAAATATGTACCTTGGTATTTATCAAGTCACTTAAAATTGTAATGTGGTGTTTTACCATGCATGACAGCATACAAACTGTCAGCAACAATAAAAATATTTGTAATGTTTGTTGCATTGTAAATTTAAATATGTGTAAAAAAGAGGTAAGAGGCCGTGTTTGACAAAGCGTGGGATGATGTATAGGTTTAGCCTCTCACTACTTTATATGTTGTTTACGCTACGCCTGACTGATCCTCAATGCAAACAACGAACCCTGCAGTCAATTATTGTTAAATATCTGTGAAATTGGATCTTCACATCTGAATACAGCATGTTCATTAAATTATACATGTGCCTGTTTTGTTTGTGTTTTGTTATACCATACGGACAAAACGTGATTATGAAAAGCAGTGGAT
>VMBQ01005211.1:1935-16034 GCA_007657795.1 Dreissena rostriformis
ATTGATGGATATATGAGTACAAGTGTGTGTAGTCAGTGATTGATGGATATATGAGTACTGGTGTGGGTAGTCAGTGATTGATGGATATATGAGTACAGGTGTGGGTAGTCAGTGATTGATTGATATATGAGTACAAGTGTGGGTAGTCAGTGATTGATGGATATATGAGTACAGGGGTTGGTAGTCAGTGATTGATAGAGATATGAGTACAGGTGTGGGTAGTCAGTGATTGATGGAGATATGAGTACTGGTGTGGGTAGTCAGTGATTGATGGAGATATGAGTACCCATGTTGGTAGTCAGTGATTGAAGCTCCAGTAACTCTTTGTTTTTGTTAATAACTACATTCACTAAAATCCTATTTTACTTGCAATGACATTTCTTTTAAATCATGAACAGATTTTTCCCACATTTCTTCACAAACCAAATTCATAACAAATGTTATTGGCTGAATTAATTAGACCGTTTAACGGGCCAGTTTGCAGGTATAATGACTCTTTCAGTGTAAGATATTCAGATATGCCCACTCTTACTAACTTAAAATAAGAACCAAATGTTTTTGTTTGAACTCAAGGATTAAAATTAATCAGAACAGAAGAAAAGTCAAACTTGGTGTCTTCAGAGACCTAAGATAAAACAGCGATTTTTTTCCTTCTTTATAATGTACCGGTAAATGGCACTTTCCCAATCAAGAAAAAACAACAAATTTCCCAATTGCTGTCCAAAAAATTCCCAGTTTAAGATAATTTTTTTTGGAAAATGCAGCTTTTAGTTAGTTTCCCTATGCAGCTCTATGGCTTGAACCTAGGTAAATATAATATTGACAACTTGAAAACATTTTGTTATCAATTTTAAAGTATTTGGGAGCAAAAAATCAATTACACCAATTTCCCAGTTTGAGGTTTTCACGACTCGATTTTCCACAATTTTGAGGTTTTCACGACTCAATTTTTCCCAATTGGACCGGTACGGGTACTTTTCCCAAAAGGACAAAAAAAATCGCTGTGTTAAAGGAATAGCCCTGAGAACACACGCAGTCATAGGAATTATCATGAGCCCACTAGAAATGACAAAGATTGATTATAAAACATGGTATTGATATATTTAAGAAGTTCGCAGTTAAGGCTGCTTTTTTTATTTCCAGAAAACTACCTTACATTACCACACATGATTGACCAGCCTTTGGTATTTGAGTAAGTATGAGTGTTGACTATGAGTTAACTGTCAAAGTTTCATTTAATAGAGTTACTAAATAGTGCTCACATGTACATGTACTCATATTTAACATAATAGTGTTGTTGCTGTTTTACAAAAGGCATGGAAGTGTCATTAAAAAAAAAAATAGTAATAGATGTAATTATACACATTAATTACTGTTGGTTTGTGATTAAAAGGGGGCAATGAGATGCTAAAGTTGATTTTCCGGGTGGAACAAATACTTTTGACTAAGCAAAGATGTTACAAAATCTGAGACCACCCGATCACTTGATGGACATTATATCAACTATGCCAACAGGTTAAAAGTTTACTTTGATATATTAAGGAATGTCTTCTTTGATAACAAATGAGCCTCGCTCTGTGAAAAGGGGGTTTAATGCATGTGCATAAAGTCTCGTCCCAGATTAGCCTGTGAAGTCCGCACAGGCTAATCAGGGACGACTCTTTCGGCTTTATAATATTTTTTGTTTAAAAAAAGTCTCTTCTTAGCGAAAATCTAGTTTAGGGGGAAAGTGTCGTCCGTGATTAGCCGGTGTGGACTGCACAGGCTTATCTGGGACGACACTTTACGCACTTGAATTAAGCCCCCATTTTTCACAGAGCCATGCTCAAATTATTGTGCTTTTAACAGTTATAATGCAGACATGATACCAGACATCTTGGGAGAGTCAGAGAAAGGGAAGAGAAAGATTTGGGTCTTGAGGTATGTTTCTTATGAAATTCTTTTTGTGTAAGTGTGGTTTATAAACCAATAAACAATTATTTGGAGTACTAATGTGTAGGTATTTAGAGGCCATTGAATTTGAGGTCGCACTGGGATGACAGAAATGCTTGAGTCATCAGGTTTTCCATATAGAGAAATTGTAATGATCTTCTAAAAAAATTTAATCATCATAGTTATTTTAATTCGTCAACATATGTACTTAAATATTTTATTATAATGATACCCCCACAAACGAAGTTTAGGGGGGTATAAAGCAGGGGTCCGCCTAGGGTCAAATTTTAGGGAGAGTGACTTCTCTCTTGACAGCCATTTAGGGAGAAGTGGGAAGAAACAAGGAGAAGTCATATTTTTTTTGTTTTATCTCATATATCTTGTAATTATTTGCAATATTTTACCATTTAAAATCACTGAATACAAAATGTACATTATGAATACTGATTCAATTCTCTTTATTGTTAATTAAATCAACAATCGAGTAAATAGAAAACAACAAAATAAACAACTCTCTTAAGGCATTCAAGTGTGCATGAAAGTGCCTTATATATTTACATACACAACCCACCCATCCTACCTGGTGGGGGGTATTTTTTGGTAATATACATTTCAAATTTAATATCTTTTTTTCCTTCTAAACTTAACGTTATAATTACCTCGCAATCAAATTCCAGTTGAAACAACAATAAGACCAGTTAAATACACAAGTCTTTGACAATCATAACAATTGTTACCGAATGACATCAATTAAACCTATCCCTCTTCAAGCGGTTATTACAATAACACCTGTCAATGCTGTCGGCAGACATCAAAGGTTTTTGATGTTTGGGGCTTATTTCTAGGAATTCAAACTGTAAATTTATAACACAGTCAGCAAGTGACAATTTCAATAGGCATTAAATCAACACTATCGGGAGCATGCACATACTGATACAGCATTAATAAATTAGCTCCATAGAGGTTGCAATGTGTGAAAACTATCGGAGATTTTAGTGCAGTAGATTATTCATGTATTATTCTTTAATTAATTTACACAGGATGAGAGCTTGATCTGGTTCTTGTTGTCTCTTTGAAAAATACGTGTACTTCAATGGATATTGTTTTCACAACTTACTCACGGTAAGTAATTAATTGCTCAGCAGTTTCATTAAACTTTTCATAAGTAGCGATTGTTTACAGTAATTGCTTAGGGTTAAAAAGGTGTGATCGTCTTTGATTTACTGTTTTAATTACCGTGAATGGTAAAGGGCGAGTGATTATGCTAATTGAAGTTGCAGCAGTCGATTATATGTTATCACAGGTCTGATAGGATAGTAAGCATTGTATTAGCTAATCAGCGACGTTAACAATGACGCGCTGTATTGCCGAATTGGATTGAACCGGTCAGTTACAGCGGGTGGAGTCTATGGAATCGGAAGCGTCATTGACAGTTATCTTGGACTAGAATATCCCGTGTATTGATTTGCTAAGTCGCTCCCTACTGGGAACATGTGCTTGATATCTATTGTTTGCAAATGAATTGTCCCGGGAAAAAAAAAGTCTCGAAAATTAGCGAAGTTTTTTTCTCCCTTCTGTTTACAAAAAGCAAAGTTTGTGTCCCGAGGGTGAAAATATCGCCTTAGTCGCCCGGTCAGCCGACCCCTGTATAGGAGTGAGCTTGTCTGTCTGCAAAAAATTCTGTGTCAATGCGGCATGTAGGGGTATTTGTCATGTCTGTGACAAAGCTCTAGTTACAACTTGATTATACAAATTTAAGTTTATGTGCAAAACAATTGCTAAGTTGTCAGTATTAAACAGCCTGATTTGAAGGCTCCAAAGTCCAAAGATTTAAGCAAATTATGAGCGCATATCAGGAAAATCAGTTTTTAACCCAATTTTTTAAAAGAGAACTTTGTATCTTTTGAGACCCAAGGTCATTTAAAGGTTAGAAGCTATGACACTTTAATGCTCAGTTCTTGCTGTTTGTTTCTTCTTTCCAGTGTTAGTCGAAACTACTCAGAGGAAGAGTTGAAAGTTCCTGGCCTGGACCAGTTTGCCCCCCTGAGAATACCACAGACCAGTGCATTTGTTGACCTTAACAATGATCTCACTCCTGGTCAGTTGGTTGAGTGTGTTGGTTGGGTTTTATGTGATAAAAGATATCTTTGAAATTTATGCATTTCAAATTTAAAGTTGTATATTTTTGCTACTTTTCCAGCAAATTTTTAACATTAATTTAAAGCACAAATGTATCTTGAAATTAAGGGCAGGAAGACTAGGTCTTTCACATTCTCATACTTGCCATTTTAAAGGGACCTTCCATAGATTTTGGTATATATTGAAAGTTTGGCATTAAATGCTTTAAATTGATAAATGTAAACATTGGAACTAAAAAGCTCCAGTAAAAAAAAATATAAAAAAAATAAGAAAGAAAAAAAAAGTTATCCACAACTGGGCTCGAACCACTGACCCCTGGAGTAAAAGTCTAACGCTTAGACCACTTGGCCATCCATGCTCATACAGTGAGCGGTGTATTTTATACTTTATATAAGCAATCCTCATACAAAGTATAACGATAAAACTGAACTCTCCAAATTATTCAATCGTTTTGTGTTGCAAGGCTTTATAATTTTCAGGTTTTTAAGTCGTCAAAAGATGCATATAATGGATATTTAAGAGCATGGTAAATGTTGAGTTTTACTGTTTCCTTACAAATATCATTACTACAACTAAAATTTGCAAATCTGAAACATGTTTTATTTTTCAATTTTGTAAATTTAGCAAAACGTGAAAAGGTCCCTTTAATGAAGCAACATTCGAATGCATCATAAATGTAATATACATGTATTTTTTTACCTTGATTGCTTGAAATGGATCCAAACAGAACTGTTTCCTCATAAACCAACAATTAATGTCACACTCATTTAATTTCATTTTAGATAATTAATAACATCCCAGAATTCCATTTAACTGTATTGCAAGTCTTGACTAAAAAATATGCAAAAAACAAAACTGTAAAATAATGCACCAATCAAATCCAAATGCAGTGTTCAGCTGAAATTCAAATCTTACTATATAAAGCTATGATACTATCATTGCAGCTCTTTATTCTCTATAGAGAGTTTATTAAGGGGACACAATCTGCATGATAGTTTGTGCACTTTTCTGTGACTGTACAGAGGTGTAAAATAACGCCCCCTTGCATTGGCGACTAAACTTTTGTGATTTCCTAAATGGTTGCCCCATTTCTAATTTAGTCAGTGTCTTAAGTTGGCATCAGTTGCATTTCTTGAAGCAAAAAGATGACACTGATGCTTGATACTGTTTAATGCCATGATTTGGGCTAAATGCATTTGCGTAAAATATCATAGCAGGCTAATCAGGGACGACTCTTTCTGCCTAGACTGGATTTTCTTATAGAGGAAACTTCCTTTAAATGAAAATTCAATAAAAGCGGAAAAAGTTGCCCCTGATTAGTTTGTTAAGACTACACAGGCTTATCTGGGATGGCACTTTACGCACATCCATTAGGCCCATCTTTACGCACATCCATTAGGCCCATCTTTACGTACATCCATTAGGCCCAACTTTACGCACATCCATTAGGCCAATTTTTCCCAGAATGAGGCTCATATTGATGGAAAGAGTAACCAGCCAAGTTGTGTGTCCATGGGGGTCATATTTATATCGTAAGTTTTTTATTTTCCAACAGACACACTCTTAATTTGAAAAAAAATCATCTCTTAGTACAGGTGACTCTAACAAACATGAAACTTAACGGTGACTAGAGCGTTAGTTAGGGCGACGTGATTTTGACAGTTGGAAGCCCTGCAGGGCGAGTGGCTCAACAAATGACTACTTTGATACACATTTTGAAGTGTTTGTAGTCCCTTGGAAAATCAATTTAAATTAAAGACCTTTCTTACTAGATTCAAATTTTAAAGGCTTCATTTCCAATCCTAAGATACTGATGAGCAGCAAACAGTATAAAACCTGTATGGACTGCAAGTTTGCTTGCAGGCTGTTCTGGTTTTATGCTGGTTGCATATAGCCATTTTCAATTTGCTTCTGGCGGGAAAGAAATAAAACAGAGAGTTACCTCCCTGCTGTATCTTTCAGATTTATGCATCGTGTCAGAGAAAGACAATGTGCCACAACTTGAGTATTGGATCAACAAGGTTCGTATGCAATCAATTTGAAATGAGCGACATGCATGTCTATCTCAATGTTTTCTTTCATGATTTTTGGAATGGGGCCAGGGCCCTAAGGATTGAGAAAAGGGCATCATTTTGACTAAAATTGGGAAATTGGTGTTGTGTTTTATTTTGCTAAAAATACATTAGAATTCAGAATCAAAATGTTTTCAATATTATATTTGCTAAGGTTCAATTTATAGAGCTGAGTAGCGAAATTAACCATATGTTGCAATTAATTAAAAAAAAAGTTTTGTTATTTTTTTTGAAACCCTTAATTTGGAATTTTAGGCAGTGTTTGGGAAAAATATATGAAAATATGTACTTTTTGACTCTGGGAATTTAGCCAGATTTGGGCCTTATATTTTACAAAAATACCACTTTATCTCCACTGCTTAGTGTAAAGAATCTGTCTTATAATTGAATATAGTAAACAATGAAGCTCCAAAAATTATACCAGGAGAGAAAATCATGTTTTGATCCACTACTTTTAGAAAAGAAACACCACACAATTATTAGACTAGGGATCACCATCATCACAATGTTTCATGTATTAATATAATTAATTGAATAATATTATACATGTAATATGCATGCATGCATATTTCTTCATGTAAATTTTATTTAACAAAACCTATGCAAAAACGTGGGAGGATACATGCATTAAGCCCCATTTTCAGAGGCCACTGCTCATATAAATGTTGATGTTTTATTGTAGATTTTGGATAATCCTGACAATACATACCCGGTACATGGTTGTTTGTCCCATTTTCAGGATGGTGTTTTAGGATGGGACGGAACAACTATTCCAGTAACATTTGATAAACCCCTGAAAGTAATTGGGCAGATTTCTTTCCAAGATTTAGGTAAGATTATCAACATGATCGTGGTAATAACTGTCTGAAGGTACTTTCTTTAAATTGCATGTTCATTTGTTGATTTTTTATTATGATGAAAGGAATGCCCCTTTGAAAGGTGCTCATTTGCCAAATATTCAACATAACAAATGAGTGTTTTTGAAAGATAATGAGATCCTTCCGCGTCTGAGGCTGTTTAACCCATTTATGCCTAGGGTCTAGAAAAAAGGCCTTGGCAAACAGCGTAGACCCAGATGAGACGCCGCATGATGCCGCATCTCATCAGTGTCTGCGTTGTTTGCTTAAAGAAATTTCTGTAAGAAATATTCTAAATATAAAAATAAATATACTAGACATCCCTAATTTTGGAAGTAAATTGATCCAATTAAGAAGGATGGGAGAGTCCACTAGGCATAAATGGGTGTATGCGAGGGCCCAGAGTGTGTCCTAGTTTGCCTGCATGATAAGGTTTTTACTTTCACTAAAATTGTGATGATTTTTATTTGTGGCTGCAATTTCTAGCGATTCAGATTTTACTGATATTTACCTTAATATACGATTTTGGTGTGGTCTTGTGCTGTGGGGGATGACAGCAATACCTGGAGGACCGCCAACCAAACTGGGAGCTGGGAGGGGGAATTGACCATGGGTCACAAATGTTTATTGCTCTAACTGGATTTCTGGACAGCTACAAACATTACAAATAAGCCTCCCCCTTGGATCAAGAGGCTTTATGCAGCCTCGCCCTGGGATAAAGAGGCTTTATGCAGCCTCGCCCTGGGATCAAGAGGCTTTATGCAGCCTGGCCCTGGGATCAAGAGGCTTTATGCAGCCTCGCCCTGGGATCAAGAGGCTTTATGCAGCCTCGCCCTGGGATCAAGAGGCTTTATGCTGCCTCGCCCTGGGATCAAGAGGCTTAATGCAGCCTCGCCCTGGGATCAAGAGGTTTTATGCAGCCTCGCCCTGGGATCAAGAGGCTTTATGTAGCCTCGTCCTGGGATCAAGAGGCTTTATGCAGCCTCGTCCTGGGATCAAGAGGCTTTATGCAGCCTCGTCCTGGGATCAAGAGGCTTTATGCAGCCTCGCCCTGGGATCAAGAGGCTTTATGCATTTGCCTAAAGTTTCGTCCCAGATTAGCCTGTGCAGGCTGCCCACAGGCCTATCAGTGTCAACTCTTTCCGCTAAAACTGGATTTCGGTTTAAAGGGGGACTTTTGACAAAAAGTGTAATAAAAGCGGAAAGTGTTGTCTCTGATTAGCCTGTGCAGCCTGCACAGGCTAATCAGGGGAACTTAACGCAAATGCATTTAGCCCCCTTTTCCCAGAGTGAGGCTCAAATAAATGATTATTTTTAGATGGAGACTTGACAGTCGACCCTTTCCTACCAGGCTGTTTAGACGATGCGTGTGCTCAGAGTGTTTTACTGGTCTACCATGGGAAAAAGGTGGGAATTTGCAAATGTACATTTTTTAGACATTTTTGTGAGTACTTGTTAATTTTAAATAAATGTGCGTTTTATTATGCTTAGTAATGAGCTGTGTTTGGGCTCCCAATTTAATCCAGTACATGAAACATGCAACTTTTAAATCATACAGTTACTAGTCCTGCAAGATTTCCAATAACATCAATCTTTCTATTTGTTATGAAGTTAAATATATTTGTTTAGACTATATTTAATTTGTAAGATACAATACAATATATAATATTACTAATCTTAATTTGTAAGATAACCCTGCAACTGAAAATTGAATACTTTATGAATGTGCCTTGCTATGGGAAAACGGGGCTTAATGCATGTGCGTTAAGTGTCGTCCCAGATTAGCCCTTGCAGTCTGCACAGGCTTATTACGGAGGACACTTACCACTTTAATGGAATTTTGTGTTTGAAGGAAGTCTCTTTTAAAGGAAAAAACCATTCAAGCCAGAAAGTGTCCTCACCTATTGGACTGTGCCAACTTCACAGGCTAATCTGGGATGACACTTAAAGCATATTTGTTAAGCCAACTTTTTCGAGAGCAAGGCTACAGAACATGTATCTTCTTTTTCCAGTGGGTGAACCTTCCAGTAAACTATAACAACGGGGGAGTCACATGGAGCTTCATACCCAGCGCGCAGTCTGGTCTGCTGCCCCTGCCCCCAACCCTGAGGGTGGGGGACTTCAACCTGGACAGTCACCCTGACCTCCTGGTGGTACTTGGGAATGCCAATGGGTAAGAATTCAATGAGCTGTGGGGTAACGGGGCTTAATGCATTTGCATAGTGTCATCTTAGATTAGCCGACGCAGTCCACGCAGGCTAATCAGGGACGACACTTTCCGCTTTTATGGTATGTTTTATTTGAAGAAAGTATTTTGTTAGCGAAAATCCAGTCTAGGCAGAAAGTGTCGTCCTTGATAAGCCTGTGCCGACTCTACTGGCTAATCTAGGACGACACTTTATGCACATACATTCAGCCCCGTTTTCCCAGAGCTTGACTCAAATGGGTGGTTACTTTTCCATGGGAAAAAAATTAAAGGGACATTTACATGGCTTATATGCCATTATACTTTAAATACTAAGTTAATCGTTTGAAAATATTTATTGAATAATTTGAATAAAATGAGGATTTCCGTTATGCAAACATGTAGTAAATTATCAATTTTAGAACATAAAAGGAAACTTTGCAGCGGTGGGAATATTAAATTTGATATTGTTTAACAAAACATATTGACATTATTTTGAATAGAATGTGCATGAAGAAACATTGTGTGCATATGCACTATTGATCAGAGTTCTGTAACTGTTTACAATTTTAATTGAAGTGTGAATATGCATTATTTTCACACATTTCTATATTTCAATGAAATACTGTCAATATGCGCCTAAACATAAGAAATGTGATGTGTTTTTTTGGTTGAGTAACTGAAAGATACAAAATGCTGGTTCTTGGCATACTGTATCTTGTGTGTGCATTGGCAAATAAATTCTCGCCCATTCTATTAAAAGCATTATACATATAGCAATTATTATGGTGGCATCACCAATTTTAAATGCTCTTTAAGCAAAGTAATCATCCCTTAAAAATGAAATGCTATCTCTTGTCAAAGTTTGCTATAAACAATGATTCCTGTATAATGTCAATATTTTACAGATGGTTTGCATCAGGGCTTCAAAAGAGGTTTCACATGGAAGGAAACTTTACCCATGGATTTTTTTGTCCAAGAGTATTTTACACCTTACCATTAAAGGGACTGTTTCGCATTTTGGTAAATTGACAAAATTGAAAAAAAAATCTGATCTGCAAATTTTCGTTGTAGTTATGATATTTGCGTCGCGAGGAAACAGTAATACTGAAAATTTACCATTCTCTAAAATATCCATTTCATGCATCTTTTAACGATTAAAAACCTGAAAATTATAAAGCGTTACAACTGCAAAACTATAGAATAATTTGGAGAGTTCTGTTGTTATTGTTATATTTTGTGACATTACGAGGATTGCTTGACTTTAACTCCAAGGGTCAGTGGTTCGAGCCTCGGTGTGGCTTACTTTTTATATTGTTTTTGGCCTGTCTGTCTGTCCGTCATTGTGTGTGTCTGTCTGTCTGTCTTAAAACTTTAACCTAGGTTAAAGTTTGTCATAACTTTTGCAATATTGATCATAACAACTTGATATTTGGCATGCATGTGTATCTCATGGAGCTGCACATTTTGAATGGTGAAAGGTCAAGGTCACCCTTCAAGGTCACAGGTCAACAACAAAAAAATCAAAGNATATATCAAGGGATTGGCGCCCATCCATAAACAAAATTTATTAGGCGGGGGATATCAATTCAACAAATTTGCTTGTTTTATTCTTGGTTTATACTGGAGCTATTTAGTTTGCGATGTTTACATTTATCAATTTAAATCATTTAATGACAAACTTCATAACATGCCAAAATCTGTTTACAAGTCCCTTTAAGATTAGTTAAGTGTATTTTCAGAGCTCATGGCACAAGCGGGCTTTAACATGTTTTTTTCATCCCATAATATGACATGTGAAGTATATGTAATAAACTGTGCATAAATTACTATAATTGTTCAATTAAGTAAAAACAATATTTTTGTCCTCATAACAGCCTTTTTGTCTTAAGCAAACAGTTCAATGTTTACACATCAATTATTTGCAAAATGGTTCTTGTACCCCTTACTTACTGTTTCTAAAGGGTGTAGGCAACAATTTAAATGATATTTACACAAATATTCCTGTTACATGGAGCTTTGTTTAATTGCAGAAACCTACATCGGGCTGTGCTCATGTTTAACAAGGAATGTACGAGTAACTGTGGGGAGTTTTCCCGTACGTTTGAGATCCGCTGGGACACATGGATTGAAGGCCACGACTCAGGGTCCCTCCTACCTGCCTTCTACGATCTCAAAGACAATGTACGTGATGATTATAGGCAATTCAGCCATGTTTTGCGAAAACTGGGCTTAATGGACATGTGAAAAGTGTCATCCCAGATTAGCACAGGCTAATCAGGGAGGACACTTTCCGCTTTTATGCAATTTTTCATTTAAAGGAAGTCTCTTTTGAGCGAAAATCCAGTTTAGGCTGAAAGTGTTGTCTCTCACAGGTACTTGAATTTTTTTTGTTGGTCCTTATATATATAATAAAAGAAAAGGTATCCAACGATGCTTTGTCAGGTGTATTTAATAACGCTATGCAACAGCATGGAAGATCCAATAATGCACACAAATGTCGTTGTGGTTGCCAGCAGGAAGCATCAATCTATGATTAAACACCGTTTATTTGATGAAAATCCATCAAGTATGTCCAAAACAGCTTAAAGTTTCACAAATATGACCCCAAAATCGCAGTGTGTAATTCTCGACGTCCAACCCTAACCATAACCCTAACCTAGTTATTTCTTAAAATTGATATTATATACACATACAACAGTTCAGCTATTAATTACAATATATATACATGTATGCAATGTTCAGTAGTTGTTTGTTGCTGTTATTCATATTATGACTGAAATTTTGTTGAAAACAGCATACACAATGACAAACAAACAAACAAACAAACAAACAAACAATTTGTTCAAATTAACTGCTTTAATAAAATGGCTGAACCTGTCCCAAACAAAATCAAAATAGGTTTTCTGGTCACCGCTACATGACAGAATAAGGGTACTGACAACCCCTATATGACTGACGACCCCTATATGACTGATGACCCCTATATGACTGACGACCCCTATATGACTGACGACCCCTATATGACTTTAATAATTCAACAAAGGTTATCTCAGCTTGTCACATCTTTGTACTTGTGTCTGCTATTCCAGGGTATCCTAGACATCGTTCACACCAGTCTAAACACGGAGGGCCAGCCTGTGATTGGTGCCAGTGAACATGACTTTGTGGACGATGCCTGCTTTATGAAAGTCACTGGTAAACTCACTTGAAGTAGTAAAGAATATATGCACTTCAAGAGACGTGAGCCAATTGTTCCTTTTTTTTCAATACCAGATTTAGTTGATTTATTAACCTCAAACATGAGATTAGAAAAAAATTGTGGTGAATAAAATTGAGGTACGCCACTCTGATGCCTTAAAATAAATAATTTAATACGCCTGTCATAAAAAAGCACTTGTACACTCTTTACGATGCTTAATGAACCAACATTCTAGTAGGCGTGGTAACAAATCCAATATTATGTATTTCATCATTCTTATTTATTTATCTCAGATTTACCAACTACAAAAGCGCTATGATAATTTCCTTCTAAACTAAATGACCTTATCCAACTTTAGATGTATATTTGTATTGAATAATTCTGGATGGGGACTCAAATATCTGAATTCTGGAATTTTTTAAGAAATTACCACATAGAGCCCCTTTAAAATTATTAAGTCCCTTTAATGGATGATATTCAGTCAACATGTTTTACTTTCACATACACACTTGGATGACATGTATTATTCCAGTTGCTGCAATTGAAGTTTGAATTTCCATAAAATCTATGCACTGTCTTTAAGTAGCATCCTTCTTTTAAAGATTTGTCAAATTTCAGCTTTTTATGCCTGATAATTACTGGGATGCAAGCGGATACATTAATGCACTCAAAGAGTCAATAATCCCTTAATAAATTTATTTCTATGTAAACTGTTTAAAGCTAATGTTGATGTCTGCTATCTATTGCAATGGTTTTGACAAAGTTTTGATGGGTGTAGATTACATTTTAATTTCAATGTTCCTGTGCCTTCTATTTTGTCCTTATATTATAGTTTGGTTAATGATACTTTAACTTTAAGCCTCGATTCTATTTCCTTTTCAGTTGTCAGCGGTAGATGTAACTATGATTGCCCAGATAATAGAAAGGTAAGTCCTGAAAATACAAGAAGAAATAATCGTTTCAACACTTTATTTTCTGTCAATAAAAAACACTAATTTAACTTAATTGGAACAGATATTTTTTTGTGTATACTTTGAACACGTGTTTAACCCATTGAATAAAATAAGCATTATTTTAATACAAAACCCATCAATAATTTAAGCTTTTTATTGCAGTAGTTATAAACAAACTTGAGTTAAACTTGTAAGGTCCTGAGAACAAGTATCCCCCTCCAAATGACCGGCGGTATATTGAATTGCAACCATGCAAAGTGGTGTACCGGTATACCAAAAAAACATGTTCCAGCCAGTTTCATTAAGCATAGTCTAGTTTAACTATCTAGATGACAAACATGTCAACTTCTGTTCATACATTGTTTTTACCTTAAAGCATATCAAATTAGTGAACATATTTCAGCCCTATGGCGTGAACCAGCCTGGCCCAACCATACGTTACAAAACTATAGATGTGAAGGGTAAAAATCAGGAGAAAGTTGGTAAGCATGTGTTTTTTTTAAGTTTTTGATTCACTGTTGTTAATTTTGCCAGTATACAATAATTTGGAGTTCTGATGAATTGGAATTAAACAGCAAGTGCGCTTACTTGAATGGTATTGTGACAATTTAGAACAATAAAGATCGGTTTATTTGGCAACAAACAACCATTCTCAAAAATTATGTTGATTGTACATTATCAAATAGACAAATACAAATAGCATGTAAGAATTTAGCCAGACTAAAATGGCAGAAGGTTCTGAATAGGGGCTTTGGGGGG